>BHDV01070632.1:5133-23683 GCA_005406045.1 Adoxophyes honmai | reverse complement strand
CCCCCCTGGCTACGCCCTATCTATCTATTATGCCCACTTTTATCAGCTATCTACAAGAGCGGTATGGCCTACGACGCGGGAATCCTGATCGACCACCAATTCGGCACCAACGACCCCTCGATCTTCGCGGCTGGTCCTTCCACGCGCTACTGCCCCCGCTACTTCGCTGAATACAAACGACAGAAGTTTTATGACTCTTACGAAGTAGGAGAAAGAGTGAGTTCCCGGACTTTTAGCCTGAGACTTGGTAGTATTTGAGTGAATACGGAGTTGATTGTTTAAATTAAACTGTGCTGAACTAGCCCAAAGCTCTTCTTAAGACGTCGTTTTATGTTTTTAAATTAAAACCTAAAAAAATATGCTGGTAGTGGCTGCGGATCGTGAAATATGTACTTAGTTATGTACATACATCCATATTCTCACGCCTGTATTCCCATGAAGGGTACGCAGAGCACATGAATTCAAAAATCCAGTGTCACGTTTAGCAAATTCAGGATAACCAGATGGTTAAACGTGATATTGCGGTGACAGGTTATGTAATGTTTTGACTATAGCTTTTCGTGTGATCTGCCTACCCCGTTTGGGAACATAGGCGTGATTTGATTGTCAATACTTCTCTGTCATGAAACCCATCCATTGTATTTAACAGTTACTGTAACATCAAAGTATTGTTTCTACGATTATCAATTTCTATTTATAGATGGTACTAAATGTTAGGCTTGAGAAATACCTGCTCCAGGTTATGGAAGAAAAGTTTCCCAACTTTTGTTTTGACGATAGATCGAATTTAACTTATCTCATTATTTCAGTTGGGAATTCAAATAAGAAATCAGCTGGATCCGTTATTTACACCAAAGACAGCTGACAACAATCCTAGGCGAAGCTCCGTAAAAACAGTCAGTTTTGATGCTTCGATTGATCGTAATTCAACCCAACAATCAATCAAAGATGAAGGGTCGCTTTACGGAAGCAAGTAAGTAGAACACACATTTTAGGCCACTATTACAGGATTATTTTTCGTCCAAAAACAAAAGAATACCTTGTCTTACATTTTCCGAATCTATTACTCATTTTAAATAGGGTTAAGTAACCTATCTCGATAAACTTAGATCTTAACTAATACAAGTAACTAAAGATTATGCATAGTCGATAAAATTTCTCAATTCTCAAAATCTGTTAAGCCAACGGGCGCTAGAAATATCAAAATAAAGTCATTCTTAGTTAGTAAATCTATTTCGAATGTTTTGTAAGTTTTATTTTTCATATTCTGTTTATATCTTCTCTACATTTCAGGAGAGAATCTCGAGAAAAAACAGAATTCGAGAAAGTGCCTGTGTTCGTAAAGCCTATAGTGAAACAATGCATGATGCCCGGAGGCTTGCAATATTTGGAGGTTCGTCCGCCGGGCATGAAGACACCTCACTACTATGTGCAGACCATGGACTTCAATGTACGTTTGCTCGTTTTACCACCATTAACCATTCATCACTGCTACAGTCCTTGGCATTTAAAATGGCAAGATTGTAAGCAGTGGGGGTAAGTTCGTGAATCGCTACTTAAAATCTTGCCGAGTTTGGTTCTGAGCACAGTAATGTTCGCCCTGCCTGCCATGCTTTTTTCCTATGCATCAAGTTTTGGCATCGTCGGTCCATCGCATTGATTATGAATCTCCAATCGTATGTCAATATTTTGGCTTTTATTGAAGCTCTTTTGTCTCAGTCATAGCCCCGTCTGTAGTTTTACATAGATGTCCTCTTTTTATTTTGTAGTTTTGTACTAACATTTTTTAAACCAGTGATTCTTGAATTTTCATCTTTTGTATGCTTTCCCTTCTGGGTTTGAACTTTGTACAGTCAAGGAAATTGACACCTGTGCCACTTTAAACCTTTTCAAAATGAGTTCCACATTGCTTTGATTAGTAGAAAGTATGGATGTCATCATGTCATAGTGACATTTCTTGTGAAAGGGTACAAAGTGGCACAGTAATAAATTTCCTTGACTATACATAGGGTAGGCAGAGCACACAACGTTTTGTGGCCAATTCTAGTATATTTTTTTTTAGGTATTAAGATAGCAGGTACAATACTGACAGGTTGCTAGCCTGTCGCTTAAAATATACGTAAACTGACGGACATGTCCTTAGTCCCCTCTTACGACATTCCCTGAAGATATGGAGAAGATATTTTAAACCCGGCACCACTCGGAATTGTAATTGAATTGAACTTTGTGTCCAATAGATTGTTTCTTTTCAGGGGTACGTCATCGAAACGTTCCAGGGAGGCTACTTCAAGCTTCATCTCACCCCGGACTCCATCGTGGACGGCATAACCTGCCTCAGCCCGGAAAGCTACTCCATCGCCCATTTTAAAAACCTCTACGGGAAGTCTGCAACCGTGCTCAATAATGTCCACATAAAGTTTGCGGTGAGTCTGTGCATTGTAGCTGTTTCAAAAGTTGCTTTATTTTTCGAAATTATGCTTAGTTTTGCTTGGGTTTAATTAAAAATCAGATAGCTCATAGTCATAGCAAATATCTAGGTACATAGACTTGCAAATAATCTCGCAAGTTGTAAGCATTACATCTTAAAAAGTATGGTGATATTTGTTTTATTTTTTTTAGTTTTGTGACCATGAATATGCCGTTTAATATTTGAAGTCTCCTTTCAGGCCAAGAGAATCGATAACTTGTATGACTACTTCAATTCCCCTGGAATTTTCTTTTTATACCATGAAAATGTGGACGAATTATTTATGATGGTGAAGGAACTCTTGCCAATGGTAATTTAACTTTCGTGATGTAGTGTTTGCAATTTATTGCTAGTAAATATTTTAAATCCCTCTAGGCACTTATGACTTGTGCTAAATTTACCACATAGGAAAATATCTTGAAGAAACTTGCATACAACTGGGAAACAGTTCATTGTGTCTGATTTACTTATCCTTATTGTGCTTATTGTACTTAGTACCTCTCTCAATAAGAAATAGAAGCTCTTTCATACTGAGAGGATGAGTGTACCCGGCGGAAAGCCGTGTAAACATATATACTGGATGATGAAGATTATGCATTTATTTGAATAAGTGCTTATCTAAAACTATTAAATACTTCTCTACCTTGATTAAGTTGACAACTAATGGGTTAATTTACAGGATCAACCTGATGGACATACTTTAAGAGAAGCGTTAAAGTCAGTCAGTGAACAGCTCAGCGATCCAGTAAGTTAATTAAATTACATTATCTATTTATAAGTTTGATCATCTTATCAATTATAGCAAAAGGAATTTGGAATTATAAGCACAATTTTTAAAACTTTGAAATCGTCAGTATCCTTGAAAAAGATTTTGCGGTCGCACATTACCATTGTGTAGCGTTGCTCTATCAATGCCAAAATCATCACAGATCTGCACATGAATACCATCATCATCTTAGGTATAACCCAATAAAAAACTCTTATACGGATCTTTGTCTTCTAACCTAACCTAACTTTGTAGTGTCTTAACGTCCTTTAACCCTTCGTATGCCTTAGCATAGCATTGATTAGAACCTGTGCTTCATTTATAAATATTTGTTTATATTATTGATATACTGGATATAATTTATAGACATTGAAACAAAATAGGAAAACAATTAATTTTTCTCTTCAAGTTTACGTGGAGATTTATTTATTTATTATCAAAAATGTTTACACGACATTACAGTTTTCAGCAATGCGTCACGAAACTTAGACTAATTATTATCATTTTAAACAATAATAATCCAAACAAAACAAAAAAACATATAAAAATATTCAGGGATTTTTAAAAAACGTTTTAGTCGCTACCCTAAAACGACGGAAGACCACACCCTCTGGCCAGAAGTCGGGGCGCAGGAACATCAGAATCATCAGATGGTGCTTGGCAGGCACTTAGATAACACGTAAACAGTCACCAGCACCAATATTTAACGCAACAAAGCTGCATAAATATCAAGTACTACTCTATTACTAGGGGTGTTAGAACATATTAAATATCTGTACACGCTCCGCTACAAGATATGAATGCAATACCATTATCATGAAGTTACAATGACCGTGATAGCTGGCGATGCCGGAAACGATTTACGAATTTAAACAGCATCGAAGTCATCTGTGGTTCTCCATACAAATCGTTGACGCCATCCCTTTCCAGTACGACCACTTTAAACTCATAGTAATTAATGGTACTAGTGACTTTTAAACAAAACCCCCAGCAATAGAGAATACTACTAAAAAAACTATTTAGTCCTTCAGATAGATTACCTAAAAATATTGTACACGTATTTTTAATTTTCTTTGACAAGGAAGAATTGACGAGGATACAGTGCTCTGAAGTTTCGAGTGACGTCACGCCTTAGTACTATTTCTGCCTAGGCGTGACGTCACAAGCCCTACTCCGGAAGTTTGGTGATTTATAACCTTATCAATGTTTAATCATTGAATTGATAAACTAAAATCATCATCTAACTGACGGGCTAATTAGAATCACATACTTTTTACCCAGTCTACATCTTTATTATCATATTCTCACCAAATGTCCTTCAGTCCTGCAGAATGGACATGAAACCGAAGATTCGTTCCAATTTCGAGAAGTCTCCCCACGTTGAGGCAATTACGGCGTATGTTCTGGAATGGCTGTCAGAGAACGACCTATTGCTTCCCATGTATTACCACCCGCGGTCGATGGCTGTCTATACCCATGACTTGCAACGAAATTCCATGTTCAGTTGTAAGAAGAGGAATGTTATAAAGTTTCTTTCGCAGCAGTATTGATTGTGTTAAAATAAATGTGTGTGGCAATGCTTGTGGTTTTAATTATGTAGTTATTATAGAATGAGTTTGAATGAACCCAACATAATTATTTATGTTTCATCTTATCAAGTTTTAAACAATTTACTACCGGACGACCGTCTCAAAACTAAACGAATATGTGTCGTAAATGCAATGTAATTTATTGGCCAATGTATCTACAATGCACTGACAATATTTATGACAAATGAAACCCTTTTTTGATGTTTTTGTATTTATGGATAGTTTTAATTGTGACACTAGATTATCTGTCGAAAATCTGTCAATCAGTGTCAGTCAGAGTCAAAAAAGACTAAAACATTGGAATTGTTTATATTTAGATTTTTTGTATGATTATTTAAATATGGCTGGAGAAACTATGCAGGGCTGTGGCCAAAAGCCACTACAGCTCAACGAGCTGTTGATCCCGAATGTGAACACTTGGGGCAATGTGCAGTACAATATACCTCTGCGCCACTCCAGCAATGAAACCAGAACCGGAACCAGTATTGCTATGCGACATATACCCAATATACCGCATAGCATGGACTGCGTAAGTACCAATTCATAATAAGGATCCGTATAATACATTAATAGTAAAATAAATAATAAAATAAACGATTCTGTTTATCAAAGGCCTGCTACTATTAAAGTATAAACAGTTGCATGGTGCATGACGATTTATTTTATTTTTTTGTGCTTTATAAGTTTTTGCTGCTTTTGATTAGAATTACCGCTTAGGGAAATGTGATTTTTTGTTACGTTAAACCATATTGCTATCACATGCCTATCTCAAAAAGGCATACTCAAGAAACTTTTGAAAATGACTGTAGGATTTCGTTTTAACTGGAGAAACCTGCGCATGCTCATCATGAAGCTTAAAATCTTAGCTTACGGCATGACACAAAAACAATATAATATCGCTTGTTTGCTCAGAGACTGAGTCTTGTACAAGCGTATCCTGTTAGAAACCAGCTTGAAAACTATTTCTAGAAAATCGACGACCCATTGCCTGAACGAGTATGCGGGCGAGACATGGTGGTGGCAAAGGAGACTTACAGGACCACCACAGGAGAGTACTGCGTCAAACCGAATCCCAACAAGGCAATGGAGCGCGCGGATTGCTCCATCAACTGTCGTCGGGTCATCTTTATGACTGGAGTCGAAAAGAGGGTAAAATGTTATGTCGCTTTTTCCCTAACTCTTTCAGACCTGGTCAAAACTGTCATGTAGTTCTTAAGTCCACATAATCTGGTTGGTTTTTGAGAAGTGATTCTTAAAAACCGCACGATTTAAGTGACCGTGTCTGGGGCTAACGACGCTATCCTATGAAATTGACCTACATTCCACACTGATAGGTAATGGCCCCTTAATTATATGCAACTTCGCATTCCAATTAATCGTCAGATGTCATTTGCCATTCAGGCTTGTGGTCTGCCCACTGACCTTTAGCTACTATAAATTCCTAACTTTTATTTTATTGCCTGAAGCAAGTTACACTAAATTTTAAAATCTGTCTGCTGTTTTGTTAGCCGTGCGAAGCTTTTAGAGAATCCAAATGATTTTGCTGTTTTCGCATTTTTCAAGCGTCGTTGGTCTGTCTGATTGGTTGTTGTTGGTAATCAGTTATACGGAACAATTTAGCGGAATGTTGTAAGCTATAGTTCCTTTTTTCCAATTCCATATCAATTGCAGCTGCAAGGGAAGAGCATCGTCCAGCCCATAATGATATCCGAGACAAAGGACACATTCAGAGGCATCGCTAAATCGCCTCTAATGCCTCCAGAAGTCACGGTGAAATCGCCAGACCCGGAATATATTTTCGATGTAAGTTCCTACGAATCACTGCGATCTTCGGTAGGATTGTAGTGTAGTGCTTTAGTAGGTAGATTAGATCCAAATATTAATCTAAAAAGGTCAGTGCGAAAAACAGTGTTTGTCTGCTCCTTTAGCTCATGAAAACGAAGAAAAGGGAAAGAGAAGTCGCAAGAGTACATGATAAAAAACAAATTTTAAAAATTCAGTGTTTTATTCATATCTCATGAATACTTTGGACTTGCTTACTTGTTATTTAGTTTCATTGTTTATCTCAAGATGCTACTTAGTTAGAGAACCACCATATATTATCTATTTTACTTTGCTGAATTGTTGAAAGGTGGTAGCTGCTGGCAGAAACGAGGCCCCAGTGATACCAGACAGCGCGGGTGGTTTCCGAAGATTGCTGGATCCCTACGTTTCGAGTTACAGGGCGGCCCATAAGCCCTTCTCTGTTGAGGACCAGTACGGCATCGGGGCGAAAGACCACATAACATTTTATTCAGAGTTTAATACTCCCAAGGTAAGAGAGCAAACAAAGAAAAGGTAGTAGTCAACAGAGTTAATTTTTTTTACGTAACGGGATATTAACGGAATTTGTTTTAGGTATAACAAAAGGCCTGAGAGGAGGCCTGTGCCCTAGGACAGTGTGGGACGTATATAGGTTGATGATGATGATAACATTGATAACAAAACAAATGCAACCTAAAACCACGCTACTACACATAATATATCAGGTCTAATTTGGAGTATGCAGAGTTTTCGTGCTCAACACCTTTCCTTACCTTGTGCAGTCACTCCTAATTCTACCATGTGCTGACATCATTCCAAACTTCTAAGAACGTCGTTTTTTATCTTTCAAATAAATGAAAAAAGGAAACGTGATCTAACTGCAGTTTTTTAGTAATCTTTTGGTATCCAAAATCAGTTTTTTAGTACTTCAAATATGACCTTCCTATTATCCTCTTATACATTGCTAACGACCCGTCCCGGCTTCGCACGGGTGCAATGCTGATTTAAATTTACTATCATAAGTCTTTGCGTTCAACGATTTTGTAAGACGCGTTATTTTGACACACGCAGCCGCTCCAAAGAAAATGTTACGATATTTAGCAGTGTTTCTCTACTACATTACACTTGTATTATAATTGCAAACCTACATCTTGGATCATATCACAATCAATCAATATCTAATATAAAAAGAGAAAAAGACACATACAAATTCGTTGCGTAGTTAAAAGTCTAAAGATCTAAATCATGTAGGGACAAACAGCGGAATGCGACTTAGTTTTATATTACGTAGTGATTGAATAGATTACACCCCTCTGACATTACATTGAATAATGGTTAAACGATGTCTACGAATTGGGTTTGCTTTGAATAGCAGTCAAAAACGATATTATGAATTTATGACCATACCATACGATCTATTCAAAATGGAATCGCTTCGACCTTCTGTTTTTTGTACTTCCTGGAATGCGGATTAAATAGACTGATATTGTAATTTAAACGCTCGCCTTCAACGTGACAGTGATTTTATGCAAAAACACGTGCAGAGATAAAATTAGACTTGATTTATCAAAAAAAAACATTAATACCTATTAAACTAGAGGGCAAAAGATAGACAGCTACAGAGACGCAATTTATAACATTGTAATTAAATTAAAATCACTACCACAGTTTATTTTGGAACTTCACTTTTTTTAAACGGTTTTGGTCGTTTAGAAGCTTTGTCGAGATTAACTTGACGTATTTCTATCATATGATTCAAATGGCATAGTTTTACTCTGGTCAATGCGAGATGTAACTTGATTTAGAATTCTGTCAACATGGATGAAACAGTGACCGGTGTGTCTTTGCGTTACTAGGTTCGAGGATTTGGGCCTCGTCACAAGGAAATCTGGATGCCGTTAACAGCCAAACCCCACCGCGCTGTGTACGACCGAATACACGTGAAGAAGGAATGCCATGAAGTAGCCGCGTGCCACAATCCAGTCAACAATATCAAGGGGTGAGTGCACATTCCTCTTTAGCACTTCATCTTTCATCTTGTACACATCTGATCGTCTGTGTTCCCAAATGGGGTAAGTAAAGCACTCAAAACGATACATAAACAAAATCATCACCGATCATGACTGTTTACGATACGTAGCCACTTTTCGTATATTTTTAGGTTTAAAGTTATGAGATATAATAGGGATCAGTTGTTAGTCTGTCGCCTAAAATATACTTTAGCCTATTTCCTTGGTATGACATCCACCGAAGAAAAGGAGAGGTGTTATTGTAGACCCCACAACCCGCGGTTATTTTTTTTTTTTAATCTCCGCTCCAGTAGGTAAACAGTCAGCCTTAAAAAGGATAAACCCAAAAATCAACAAAGCACTCGAGTCTAGACAGAAGTCATTAACCGATTCGTTGATGGTTGTCATCATCGTCAACGATGATTTAAATTATGATTTATCATTATATAGCGAATCGGTAAAACTACTGCCTTATAAAGCGTATCAAGTTCTACTCCTACCCTTTCAAATCTAATCCTTTCCATTTTCCTTTTAGGGTATTCGAATCAGAAACCAAAAAGAAGTTCCAAGTGCCTTTCGCCATATCACCGCTCGCCTCCTGGAGCCACGGTGAGGTCTTTGACCTCGCGCCCTTCCCTCCTAATCCCTACCAGACGAACATCGCCCCCTTCATGTACTGTTCGGACTACTGCCACATCTCCCAAGGAACGGCTCCATTCAGTGTCATTGATCAAATCAACCATCAAAAACCGCACCCGCCTTGCAAGCAAAGATACGTCGTTTCAAGGGATTATGAACTATAGTTTATTTTAAATTGTTTATTTGAATACATTATTGAGTTAAGTCTTGAGTTTTCTTTGAAGTCCGTGGGATACCTAAAACAATATAAATGTATTTTAGATAGTTTTATGATTATACAAAATCAAAATCTTTATGCGAAAATGACATCGTAGTATAGGTTCAAAACCAACCTTGGAAGATGCAAGTGCAACCCTTGCACTAAATTCAGCGTGGTTTTCTTGTATGACCCATTAGCGACAGATGGAGCTGATACGGACGAATGTATTCAAGCAAATCTAGATGCCATTTCTTTCTTCAAAGCTTCATTGTTGAACTGAAATTATAATTAAGTCGTGTTGTTTACGAGGGAGAGCAAAATTCACGAGTGTGTAAGCCAAAGCAAGTAATAAGTATACGAAACATCAACTTTTTTAGTTATGTGAACTAAGTACTTGCGACTTATTTGAATAAAATTTTACATAAATGGAGTTGCGAATATACGGATGACCTTACCCCGAGACACGACAAGTTACTACACTTAGTCTTCTTGGAAGGATCGTCACAGAAGTGATCCTGTAACAGAAAGAAGAGCATTAATAATGTTTAACCCGGGTTTAACATTAGAACGAAGTTCTATCTGCGTAGTTTGATTGGTTTGGTGAGACCCTTAGTCTCACTCGTCGTCGTCATTTACTCACTTTAACTCGTCATTAACTCATACTTTATATGCCTTATTAATTTAATTTCTCCCTGTCTTCCACAAGTCCCATTTTGTAACTTTATTACATACTTTCTTAATAAGGCTTTTGTTTTAGACTCAGTCGTCCTCTTTCCTATTAATTATTTTCTTTTCTTTTGTTTATTTATTTTCACCAAAGCTTACACTATCATTATCATTATTATGAGTCGGAATCATGGAAATCTGACCTTTGGGCACTTCTCATCCGGATGTATGCAGGTCTTGGGCTTCCTAGCTGGTGGACACGGTGGGTTGTGGAAGCAGTGGGCAGGCTCGCTGCAGGGGGCGGACGGCCGGGCTGGCCAGAAGCACGGCATCAGGTACGGGAAGCAAGACGAGGGGGGCATGCAGCGTGGGAAGTGGTGGCAAGTTCGGGCGGCGAATGGCTGGAAGAATGTTGTGTTAGGTATCGTTTCATTTTATTGGCTGGCCAGTCCATAACGCAAGCTCGGCATGGTGAGGGCGACATCACGATTATTGCAAACTGGCGACTGATTGGCGGCTAGCGGATGTTGTCAATAGTTGGCGGTACTGTGTGATCATTTGGAGACGTCGTTCCAATGTTGAGTTTTCGTTGCAATGATATAGAGATTGGTATAAAGCGGACTGGTTTTTGACGGAATGAATAGCTTATTTAAAAATAATTTATTATCAATGTTTGTTGTTTATTGGAAAGATTGTATAAATCACGCAGTCAGTGAACGGAAGCCCAAAAGATAGGTACTTAAGTTTACAAATACAAGAAAATAACATTTTCATACCTTTTGCAGAACACAGCTGGACCGTGGAGTCAATTCAACCTAAAACCACCATTATTTCACGATCATCAGTCATTTCAAACGTATTCAGTGGCAACAGTTAGGTAGTGTTAGTTAATTTTAGTGTACTTACGTAAGTCGGCTCGTATTTAGGTTTTTTGGCGACTTTAATCTGTAAAATGAAAGTTCGTTAATCAAAAGTATTTTCTTATCACATATTTAAGCCTTCAATCGGGAATTACTTGGTTATTTAATAGGAGTCGAAGAAGTTCCGCTTGGCAAATCTCTCTTTCTCACTTTTTCATACCTCTGTTAGTAATTTACGCAACTATAATATAATCTTCTCTATGCTGCAGTAATTCTACATTAAGCAACTAAGTAGTTTTATTTTGGAAGGCTGTCAGTAGGTACCTGCAGTCCAAAGCCATTTTGCATTTGACATTTTGAAGGACAAGGAAACGGAATCTGTAACAAGTACTTAATAAGTACATATTAAAATTACATAACTATAATTGCAAAAAAAAACTTAAAAATACTCTTAAATTTATTTTTTTAGTTTATCATATAACTTACTTCAGGTGTCACGCAGGGCGCTTTCTGAAAATTAAGAATGTTCTTAGTATAAATAAAATAAATTAAAGCTGAAATTTAAAACTTTAGTCAAGAACGTAATAATATCATCAATCATCGTAAGCGCCTTTTGTTCATCTTAGCTCTCTGCTTTCACAACTCTAGTAGTATTGAGAATTGTCTTTCGTACATGATCTACGAACTCGCTTGGTCCGTCGGAAGGTTAGGTAAACGTCTCTGTGCTCAACACTGACCCAATACTTGGCACTTGCAACCTTATGTCATAGTAAGACAGGTGACAGACGGGTACCATCTACTGGGCGTTGAGGCGTCGAGCAATTGATACTTTTACCTTAAGCATTCTTTCACCATCTGCCTTCCGGCAACAGTCATCCATCCACCTCATTGGTAGAATATTTCTGTTGTGAGTTTCCTGTCGTGTTGTCTTATGGTTTCACATTACTAAAGTGACTTACGCAAGAACCGCAAGGAGGAGCCGGTGGACAAGTTGGGCAGACTGGATCGAAACAGCATAAGCGACATCCACCACACTGAACAAATCATCAATTCAATAAAACTGCTGTCAAAATTAATAAACATCTCTACAGAAAAAAACTTACTTTTAAGGAAGACGGCAAGTCGGTATTGCTCTGAAACAAGTAACACTGTTTATTTGGAGATACCACGACTCCTGGTCAACAGAACTCGCTGTTGTTCTATTGGTTTTATGTACCGAAAACGTTAATTGTTGTTAATGTTTTATTATAAGTAGATTGAGCTGTAAAATAAACCTGGAAAAATTACCTTATGTCTGCAACATTGTTTGTAACAGCAAATCTGAACGATGGCAGTCTGGTGGAAAACCGCCTTGTCATCCTCTTTGCGTATTTTCTTCGATGGTCGAGCCCCAACTATTGTTATGTTGGACAGTCCAAACATGTTATGCTCTTTATCCAAGCGAAGTATTGTATCCAGATATTTGTCACTGTTATTTGGTGCATTTACATCTTCGGAATCTAGGCTTGTGTTTGATCCGACTGGTGAGAGTGATGTAAGGCTGAAAATAAACGCACGAACGATTAAATCTCCTGCAGTAGTCGTATCTTCTGAAAAATAAATTATGGACACAGCTCCATAGGTTAGTCATTAGGTCGGTCACACTAAAGCTCTGAGAATTTGTATCCATTTAAAAATAGAAATAAAATCGAACTAGATTATCAAAATATGTAAACTATATTTTATTCCGAAAACCTAGGCTCCTACATTTTTTTGAGGTTGGTGATGACTGATGACTGAAGTATTCATGGACTAAGTAGCCAACAGCATGTGGTTTACGTATTACTTTTTTTTAAATAGGGTAATTTTACCTGCATGGCGCTCTTCTATCACTGATCCGCCTCTTTCTTACAAGCCCCCCGTTTGGTTCTTACCTTGGCACCGGTTAATGCATTTACATTTCTGGAACGACACCACGATATTTCATTCGCTCCTTTTTTGAAAAAATAGCAAATGCTTATCAACTCACCTAGCGTCAGGAGACCCGTTGTGACTTTCGGTGAGCCACTTCATCTTCGTCAGTTTAAGAATATTCGGGTTATTATAATTATTGTGATCTGTATCACTGCTCTCTTCCGTTAGTGATGGCTGATGGAAAAAACACAGTTAAATTAATTTGTTAAAGTCTACATATCAAATGACACAATATCATAACCTATTTTAATGGTATTACAGTTAGCTTCGGTCCTTCTATGTTGATATCATATGAATCGTCTGATCTACATCTCTTCTCTATTAGTTCGTGAAGTGCTTTAGATCTTTCCACTGCTATTGCGGAGTCGTCTTCATATATTTCCAACTGAAACATTGACTATAGTTAACACGCTTGCGATCGTAAGTCACTAAATTAGTTAAAGAAATTAAGGTAGAGTTACGTCTTCGGTTTCATCTGGTAGGAGGTATGCCTTTTTGCTAGAATTGGGTCCATAGTCTGCTGCAGGATTATCGTTCGGTTTAATGTTCCCGACGAGGCAAACATATGCGTAGTACGCCTTGTTCCTGGTCGATAGATTTTGTTCAGAAGTGGTATTCAAAAGCCTCATCGACTGCGCAGACATTGTGGTGGATGCTTAGTAGACGTAAAACAACTACGATGTCATTGTCTGGAATGAGATAATCGTGTAAGTAACTATCGCATCTAGCCGGATTTATTTACGAAGCCGAAAACACGGGACTCACATTTTGCTCATGACGGTGGAGGTATATTTTAGATTTCATAACTAATTTGTGGTCATAATAGAATTGTAGGATTTGTAAACCATGCTTGATGACAGGGTTTTTGAAGTATTCAGAAATTATTCTTCTAACAGCCAATACTCTTGAAAAAGATTCGGACTCAAAGAGGATTGTTATCTCTTGACAATGAATTTTAAAAATCTAATTCTTGCCCATTGATTATGGGCAGGTAGACTAGAAAATTTGTAAACTGTTTTAACTAATAAAACTAAAGCGAACACAGATGGGTAAGGTTCAAAAAATTTGTACATAGTTAAGGGCTTTAATAAAAACAAAAGTTAATTGATTCCTTTGTGTTACGACAATTACCCATACATTTTGTATAGGTAATTTTCGTCACACAAAAGACGCGATCGTGATTTTGTTTTTATTAACCCTTAATTTATGTACAATTTTTTTGAACCTTACCCAGATACTTAACTAAATATGTTAAAGTTCACAAACATTTAGCAAAACCTAACTACGTATTGCGCTATTAAAACCAGCGCTATCCATAAAACCACATTTTCTATTTTGAAAAGGGTTCGACCAACTAGAGCTCGTTGTTTAAGGTCACCCGGCCACAACAGTTTAAAAAATACCGAAACGTGTAATTGTATGAAATTATCGCATTATCTGATTAGGAAGTAATTTTTCACGTGCAGTAGACAAAGCGGCTGTGACGGCCTGTGACCCCGCGCGGATGTGCCCGTCTGTTTAGAGTGACAAATTAAGCCCATTATGAATCTCGGATAATTTTAGACTAGTTGGTATTTTTTTGCGTGAACTGCTTTCTAACCAGGCATTTAAAAAGAAAGAGCCCCATTGTTTACTTATTTTTCTATATGATTTTTTTTAACATCAACATACCTAGCTAAATTTTACATCTAAGTAAGGAACTAGACCACTCGTTATCCACAGCTAGCAATTAGCAACAATAACTAGGTACATACGAAGAGTTTACGTAGCGTTTCGTGTGCTCTGCCTACTCCATTTGGGAATACAGGCGTGATTTCATGATTCGTGATTTTTACGATGTTGCTTTCTGGTGGTTTTAGTTTTCTCAATGAAATTTAGAAACAATGTGTTTTAAGCGAACTCAAAAGTAAGAGTCTCAGTTTTGTTATGATTTTGTTTCCAATACGGTCTTTCCCAATTAAATTTAAAGTTACAAATAAATTGTTTCTTGTTTTACCTGATAAAACTAGATACACATTCTCATCAAAGGTTTACTGCCCGCTCTCCCGCAGACGAGGTGCGAATGACACCATTACGTCACAGCGCAAAAACTACAATAAAGGCATAAAAAATAGATCGCCGGCCAAGATTAGTGATCACGCTCCACAGGGCCTGTACCGAGAATCCCACAATCGGGGTGCCGACGTTAGAATACGTTGCTAATTGATAAAAAAACTCAGTTACATTTTCGTTTCTAACTTTACCGCAAAGCCGCTAACTTAACTTAGCCGCTTTTGTGGCGGCTATTCACACTCGCCGAGACCTGGCGAGACGCGCGTGTCATCCTTTTCTTACTAATGCAGTTCGAGGTTTCGTTAGATGTGATCCTGTAAATACCCATTTGACCTGTGGCCTCTAATGCAAAAGGTCGTGGGTTCTGCAACGTCAATGAAACACGAGAGTTAGCAGCTGACTGGTTTATTAAATATTGAAAGTTACCCTCAATCTAACAATATAAATAGTGACGGTCGTTCCATCTTCTCCCTTCTAAAACCTTAAGTAAATATATTAATTAATCTTAAAACTACACACTATTAATCTATACATGGTTGTACCTGGGCTCGCTTAGCCCTGTTAAGCGCGCGCTGTGTGCGCGAGGATACGGCCGATGTCTCAGGCGAGGGCTCGCGCGGCGCCGGGCCCGCGCCGGCGCCCGCCGCGGCCCGCGCGGCCTGCCCGGGCGAGCCATCGGACGCGTCCTCGAACGCATCTTCAGCGTCCTTGCTGACATCAGATTTGGAGTCGTTCAAGTCGACGTCCTTGGATGCAATACTGGCGCGAGTTAACGAAAACCGGTTTTTATTACACAGAATTTGGTCAGTGTGCCTACGCCATTCTACTCCATTTCCCATGTCGACTTTAAACGAAACCGGGCCTGTCTTTTTCGTAATTTTTCCTTCGGCCCATTTACCCCCTCCGACCGAATAGTCCCGGGCCAGTACTGCGTCCCCGACGCGAACGTCGCGCGGCGTGCCGCCGGCGGCGCGCGCCTGCCGCGCCTGCGCCGCGCGCGCCGCCGCCGCCGCGTCCGGCCGCACGGCGTCCAGCCGCCCACGCAACCGCCGGCCCTGCAGCGCTACTGCCGGGGATACGCCGGTGGTTGCATGTTCACAATTTCTGTATTGAAATAAGAATCGACTCAAGGCGGTGGCTACATCGTCACCGTCATACAGGGCCCTTTTAATAGCTTTTTTAATCGTCTTAACTGCGTTTTCAGCAGCTCCATTACCCTGGGGCCTATAAGGCGCTGAAGTTACATGCTTGATATAATTATTCGTACAATATGTTTTAAATTCATGTGAAAAGAACGGTGGGCCGTTGTCTGTTACGAGTTGCGACGGTAAACCAAACCGAGCAAAAATACTCCTAAGTACGTTTATTGTCGATCGTGCATCTGTTTTATGCATTTCGATAGCCTCGATCCACTTGGAGTGAGCGTCCACTGTGATCAGATAGCGGCGACCGGCGCAGTCCGCGAAGTCCGCGTGCACGCGCTGCCACGGGTGCAGCGGGAACTCCCACGGGTGCAGCGGCACAGCTCCTCCAGGTCCCGGTCTAGGCTGGGCCAATACACATAACCCCGTGATAAGGTTTTCATTTTATTGACACCTAAATGTCCCTCGTGGATCTCGGCTAGGATTCGCTTCCTAAGAACAGTTGGCACGACAATCCTATATTTATAAATAATACAACCTAATTCTAAAAATAAATCTGATTTTCTTATAAAATACGATTTTTCTTCGTCACAACTCGCATTTGACGGCCAACCGAACTGTACATAACCTTTTATTCTACTCAATAAACGGTCCTTTTCCGTTTCCTTAGCGATATCCTTAAAATCTATTGGTAAAACCTCTTCAACTAAATTAATATAACTGAATGCGTCTTCAGTGCGCCCCTCCCGAGCCAGAGGCAATCGCGATAACGCGTCGGCCGGACCGTTGTCCGCCGACCGCACGTACTCCACGCCGAAATCATACGCGGCCAGTCGCGCAGCCCACCTTTGCAACCTGCTCGCTGCCGTCTGCGGTATCCCGCCCTTCGTGCCGAAAATGTGCGTCAATGGCTGATGGTCCGTCCGCAATAAGAAATGTCTCCCGAACAAATATTGGTGGTGTTTTGTTACACCAAACAATATGGCCAGGGCCTCCTTATCTAACTGGCTATAATTTTGTTCGGCGGGCGAGAGCGTGCGCGACACGCAGGAGACGGGGCGCTCGCTGCCGTCCGGGTAGCGGTGCGCCAGCACTGCGCCCAGCCCGTACGCGCTGCTGTCCACCGACAGCACCAGCGGCCGCCCCTCCTCATAGTGCGCCAGCACGCGCTCGCCGAGCAGGGCGCGCTTGGCTGCTACGAATGCGCGCTCACAGTGGTCGTCCCATTTCCATTGAACGTCTCTTTTCAATAAATTATGTAACGGATGTAACAAATCGCTCAGTTTCGGAATAAATTTACCATAATAATTTAACATACCTAAA
This sequence comes from Adoxophyes honmai, assembly GCA_005406045.1. Classification (NCBI taxonomy): domain Eukaryota; kingdom Metazoa; phylum Arthropoda; class Insecta; order Lepidoptera; family Tortricidae; genus Adoxophyes; species Adoxophyes honmai. Next base: position 6,215 of record BHDV01070632.1, on the reverse strand, counting down.
AAACTTTTTAATTGTGAGACGTTTTCTGGAATGGGTGCATTCGCGATTGCTTCTAACTTAATTGGGTCAGGCCTTAAGCCTGCTTTGTTGATTATGAACCCGAGATATTTCACACTTTCTTGTAAGAATTTACACTTGCTTAATTTAATAGTGAGTCCCATATTGCGCAACCTCTCGAGTACAGCTCTCAGATTTCCTAAATGTTCCTTTTTCGTTGCTCCCGTGACGCAAATATCGTCTAAAAATACGACGCATCCCGGCACACCCCGTAACGTTTCTTCCATTATCTTTTGAAATTTTTCGGGTATGCAAGATAAACCATAGGGGGTACGCCTGTACACAAATGTACCTACATGGGTCGTGATCGCGGTATAAGCTCGAGACTCCTCCGAAAGTAGACATTGTTCGTACGCATGTGTTAAGTCTAATTTCGTAAACAAAGTGCCGCCGCTAAGACTGGCAAATAATTCCTCTATACGCGGTAGGGGATAATGATCTCTCTGCAATTTAGGGTTAATTGTAATTTTATAATCACCGCAGATCCGTATATCCCCGTTTTTCTTAACCACGGGAACAATGGGAGTACCATAGTCGGAGTACTCGACGCGGTATATGGAGCCGTCGGCCTCGAGCCGCGCCAGCTCGCGTTCGACGCGCGCGCGCAGCGCCAGCGGCACCGGCCTCGCCCGCGCGTACACGGGCTCACTATCCTTGAGCTGTAGCCGAATGGTTCGCTTACACGTACCTAACTGGTCACTAAATACTTCTGGGAACTCCACACACAACTGGTTCACGAATCCATCTTCGATCATAGCGTGGAGCCTAATATTATTTACTTCGAGCGCACGTAACCACTCTCTGCCCAACAATGGGCGGGCCCCATCTTTAATTATGTATAGAGGTAGTGACGTTGCCTCGATTCCGTTTAGCTTAACATCCACCTCGATATAACCGGTAGATTCGATTCGTGAACCTGAATAAGAACGCAAACATAAATTATCCTGTTTAATACATTTATTAGGAAATAACTTAAAATATAAATCCTCACTTATGGCTGAAATTCGACTGCCTGTGTCTATTTC
>BHDV01070616.1:5705-18735 GCA_005406045.1 Adoxophyes honmai | reverse complement strand
AGGACCAGCGTGGACCCCCGTCGAATCTCCCGTGGACCCCTGGGGGTCCACCTGGACCACTTGTTAGACAATAGCGCTGCAGTACTAGGCATTGTTAAAAAACATGTGATAAATATTCAATTTCATGGATATCTCGTACTTATCTAAGTGTAAGACCAAATGTTTCTTAGACAAATTTTATCCTAAACAATAGCTCTACCGATTTGTATAATAAACCAGCAAACTTTTTTTTTTAATTTTTAGTAGGTTCGATTCCCGGTTGAGACAAACAAAATTTTAAAATTCTTTTAATGCAGTTTTGTTTCTTTCTAAAAATGAAGGTATGTTTCCTATTAGTAAAATGAGCTAACTAAAAGATTTAGAGTAGTTCCCCTCCAGGGCCCATTGAAATTTTCCACCCTGTATATATAAATAGGTATTTTGATTTCGGCTGCCTTAAACTTATCATTTTTGTTTACAATAGCAATCCCTCTGCTACCCACAAATCTGTTTCTAAGCCGTTTTTGTTGCACTATTTTCCATTCTTCGTCTTTTTCATTCGATTTAAAATTGCCGATTTAAAATTATAATAAAGATCGAGAGTCTTAAAGTATCACTTGTTCTATCAATACGCCTCCTACATTACTCCTCCATTACAGAGAGAGGATTTGCCGACGTGTGCGAATTGTAGGGGTTCGCACACAGCCAACAACGCCTTCTGCCCGGCCTTCCGAAGGGAAGCCCGCGGCAAGAAGGCTGGGGCCGCGCCACGCAGGGTCATGCGAGCCCGCCCCGGCAACACTCTTCCCGGCTCAAATACGCAAAACGTAGAGACCGGGAACGCCCAGAACTGCCTCATGGCAGAAGCCAACAAAGGGAGCCGTCCCTCAGAAGAAAAAGCGCAAGCGCAGAGGAAGGAAAGCCAAGACGGCGACCTCTGCCGAGGACCAGCCCGCACCCATCGCTGGTCCGAGCCGAGCGGTAGCCACCCCCGCAAAGGGGAAGAAGGCGGAGCCGAGCTCGCAAAACAAAGAAGGCGGGAGAGTGTCGAAGCACTAGCTTATCCTGTTTATACAGGAGCTCCTAAAGGTGTTGGAGACCAGCCGGAACCCAGTAGAAACGCCCACCGGAACACCGCTGGATTTGCGCCTTAAAACCGGGCTGCTGCGTCTCTGGATGGTGGAGCCAGAAGGATAGACGCAGCATAGAAGAAATACCGAAGAGACTCAGAAAGGGCTTACCACAGCGACTTGGCCACCGTTGTGGCCAGCGGAAGGCCCCGCTGAAGGAGACAGAAAGCCTCGACCAGCATCCCCGTGCTCCTGGCGGAGCACGAGGCTGAACATCCCAGTTCCGGCAGTTCCGACCGAGCCAGCGAGACGACAAGATGTCCTCAAGAAACAGGAATAAGTCCTCAAGCAACAGCAAGTAGTGGTAGGGATCTCTGTTCCAGTGCACCGCCCCAGCTTCAGGATAAACATTAATCGATAAGCCGTGCCCACCGCTGCCGCTCCCCAACCGAAACCCGGCTTTCTCGTCACCGGTGTTTTCGTTCTACGGGTTCTACCCAGTGCATAGGTGCGAGTCTGCACAGAAACTGTCGGCCTTTATAAAACAACGAGGATTTCGGTATTGTCGGCTCTTGTACTTTTTACGAGGGGTGTTCAATAAATAATGAGAACGACATATTTATAAATTCATTAGCAAAGAAATTTAAAAAGTACTGGCAAGCAAAGCCCATGTGTTCGCTATGAAAAATAAAAAAAAATAACTTGACAGTCGTTTGTTTTTTTAAAAATAGAACACATTGATTTCGTCGTGTCGGGACCAGACGGTAAAAATGGAGGAAATTTAAGATCATGAGGCGATTAAATACCTCTGCTTGAATAAAATTACTACTGAGCAAGTTCATTTAGATTTACAAAAAACATTAGGGGTTCGCGTTCCTTCTTACTCTACGGTTGCACGGTGGTGCGCAGAGTTTAAAAGAGGAAAATCGAACACTAATGACGACCCACGCTCAGGGCGGCCGAACACTGCGATGACCGAACAAATGTTAAAAAAAAAATAGAAAATAATTTTAGGGGATCGTCGTGTTTCTGATTAGTTTATAGCTGAAAAAGTAAAGATTTGTGTCGGGAGTATTCACAATATAATACATGACCATATGGGCATGAAAAAGGTATCAACACGCTGGGTACCCATAATGCTTACGGACGCTCAGAAACAAACCAGACTGCAGGTTTCACATAGCTGTTTGGAATTGTTAGAGCAAGATTCTGACCGATTTTTGTCTTGTTTTGTAACAATGGACGAAACTTTACTTCACCATTATGACCCAGAAACCAAACAACAATCTATGACTTAGAAGAGGCCTTCATCTCCGACTCCGAAGAAATTTAAGGCAATACCATCCTCCATGCGGTTATGGGCTCCATTTTCTGGGATATCCGAGGGATTGTTATGTTTGAATATCTCAATCATGGAACTAAAATCATGGGTAATTTATATGAGGAACAAATAAGAAAACTGCGTGATGTTATACGCGAGGAAAGCCCAGGGGAAACTTTCCAAAGGTGTTTTGTTTCACCAAGCAAACGCCCCCGCACATGAGCCAAGAGTTGCGATGGCTGCCATCAAAGATGCTGGCTTTGGATTGATGGGGCATCTGCCATATTCACCAGACCTCGCTTCTTGTGATTTTTATTTATTTCCCCGATTAAAAAAGCACCTCAGAGGTCAGAAATTCGAAAATGATGACACCGTGATCGCCGCGGTAGAGGTTTTTTTAAGGGGTCGAGAAGTTTTTTTTTTTTTAAAGAAAATTTAAGCTTAAAATAAAGATATTATAATAAGCATATACTTGAAAGGTGACTACATTGAAAAATAAAGTACCTAAAATATGTTAAAAGTTATTTGCGTCCTTATCATTCTCAAAACTTATTGAACGCCCCTCGTACATTATAGTTTGAACAGATGATAGGAAAAAATCTATAAAAACGAAATTCAAGCACAATCAGAATTTAATTCAGAAGCTGTTAAAGACATGACGGGGGCTAATAAGACAATGGACATTGAAGTCGTACAAGGCGGATTCCCTGAAGGTTAAAATAAGGTACAAAGGAACAGCGATGCTCGGGGACCCACGCGGCGAATTTCCAGATTATCTCGAAAATTTTGAAATACGCGATGACGACATATGGCTGTGTGGGTTCATGCGGTCAGGCACAAGATGGACTCAGGAACTGATTTGGCGCGTCGTAAACAATTTCAGCTTTGACAATAAAGAAACGCTAAGAGATAGATTTCCATGCTTCGATAAACTCGTAATTAAAACCGTTCATCAAAACCAACCTCACACGCGAAGAGATCTCCACAGAGATGAAGAATATGCAGTCACCGCGATTTTTCAAAAGCCATATACCTGTTCATTTAATGCCGAGACAACTTCGAGAACGTGAGAAAAAACCAAGGATAGTTTATGTCGCTCGCAATTCAAAGGATGTGTGCGTATCACTCCATTATTTCTACAAGCATTTCTACAACTATCAAGGCAGTCTTGAGGAGACCAGTGAGCTGGCGGCTCACTTGAAATTTGAGAACTTTCATAAGAAGCCTGAACTAGTGAACTCAGAGCTCAATGAGATTTACACCAAGCACTTTAACCGCAAGGACAGCAAAGAGTTTGTGCGCAAAGGGCACGGCAAACCAATGGCAGGAGCAAATGACCGATGAGATGGTGCGTCGTTGTGATGAGTGGATCGAGAAACATTTACAAAACACGGACTACGTTATGTGAGAGTTATTATTGTGCCGTTTCTTTTTTTCTCAATAAAGAGTTTTTCATAATCATCAAGTTACAAATTACAGTTTTGTGACTTTCGTTTTTGTACGTAGGTATAATTTATAGTTACATTTATTTTATGGTAGGTATGTATGAGGTGTCACTACAGTGACAAAAAGTATTAAAAAAATTACAATAAGTATACGAATTTTGATCAGAAAACGTAAGTACATAGATGTGTTTTCAAAAATAAATTTATAAAATTTAAATGTAAACCGTGTGATGCCTTACTTTTTAGGGTTCCGTACCCAAAGGGTAAAAACGGGACCCTATTACTGAGACTTCGCTGTCTGTCCGTCCGTCCGTCTGTCCGTCCGTCCGTCTGTCCGTCCGTCTGTCTGTCACCAGGCTGTATCTCACGAACCATGAGAGCTAGAGAGTTGAAATTTTCACAAATGATGTATTTCTGTTGCCGCTATAACAACAAATACTAAAATTAAAATAATTATAATAATTAAGGGGGGCTCCCATACAAAAAACGTGTTTTTTTTTGCTATTTTGGATCTATTTAAATAACTGTAACAGGTAAATACTTGAAATTCTCACAGAATATTTAATTAAATATTTACTTTAAATGGAAATAATTAAAATAAAATAAAATTAGTATTTAAGGGGGGCTCCCATACAAAATACGTGTTTTTTTTTCTATTTTGGATCTATTTAAATAACTGTAACAGGTAAATACTTGAAATGCTCACAGAATATTTGATTAATTATTTACTTAAAAAGGAAATAATTAAAATAAAATAAAATTAGTATTTAAGGGGGGCTCCCATACAAAAAACCTATATTTTTCCAGTTTGTTTTTTTGCTGTTTTGGGTCTATTTAAATAATTGTAACAGCTAAATACTTGAAATGCTCACAGAATGTTTAATTAAATATTTACTTTAAAAATAAATAATTGAATAAAAATAAAATTAATATTTAAGGGGGCTCTCATACAAAAATTCAGAATTTTTGTAGTTTTTGGTACGGAACCTTTCGTGCGCGAGTCCGACTCGCACTTGGCAGGTTTATTAGGAACATACCTATCACAAGAAATAAAAATCCGATTAAAAAAAATTGGAGGTTGGTCAACCAACGCATATGTACGTTTAAAACATTTTTCGAATTTGATGCTTTTAGTCAATAAAAAAAGAGTTACGCAAGAGAGAGTGTTACGCATCGAGCATGTTACGCTGTGTTCAAAAACCGGTGTAACATGTTCGTCAAAACTTTGTGCTCTGCCGCTCGCGCCAGTTCGCTCAAGATGGTCGACAGCGAGGACGTGTGTTTAGTATCTTTGATTATATTGAGTATTGAGTAATTGTCTCAACTCTCATCCAAAGGAAAAAAAACGATACTGGACTTCTAACCTACATATATAAAAACAGAAGCATTTGTGGTGGGACAGGATTGATGGCAATATTAAAAAATCAAATGATTACTGGACAGTACAAAAACTTTATACCTACGCATGTCTCCGATCGATTTTGAAGAACTCTTGAATTTAATTGGACCAAAAGTGCATAAAAACGATACAAATTATAGAAAAAAAATCTTTAATTTGTTATAATGCTCTGAGTGAGCTGGGTTCCACAACAGTGGTTCTTCTTTGTATTTTTCTATGATATACAAAGTTTTTTCTGTACTCCATTCCATGTTTCAAGAAAGACGAAATATTTACGAAGGACAAGGTGGTAATCACTCGCGACGTGCGACGCAACGCATGCGCTCGTGACGACTCGCAAAAGCGCACTGACTGAACCGCGTAACGTAACAGTCAAAGGATTCGTCAAAAAACCGACAGCCGGGTGGAGCCCTCAAAGCGAGCAACGAGCGGCTCGTGGCTCGCTGGTTTCCCCGTAACACGGCGTACTGACTGCACGAATGCTTGCTGTGTAACATGTTACATTACGCCTCGTAACGTTGGTCAGTACCCACCTTTACATTACACCTAGTAACGTTGGTCAGTACCCACCTTTATGGATCAAGGTGCACCAACACCAATTCCGCCTAGTAGGTACCAAGGTAATTTGCCAAAGCCGAACTTCACAGTCGGAACCATACACACTGAAACTGTCAGCCTTTATAGAACTACGAAGATTAGTATCGTCAGCTCTTGTACTTTTTACATACTAAACTTAGTTTGAACAGTTGTTATGAAAAAATCTATAAAAACGAAATCCAAGCACAATCATAATTCAATTCAGAAGCAGTTGTTAAAGACATAACGAAGGCTAATAAGACAATGGACATTGAAATCGTACAAGGCGGATTCCCTAAAGATTTAATAAGGTACAAAGGAACAGCGATGCGCGGGGACCCACGCGGCGAATTTTCTGATTGTCTCGAAAATTTCGAAATACGCGATGACGACATATGGCTGTGTGGGTTCATGCGGTCAGGCACGAGATGGACTAAGGAACTGATTTGGCGCGTCGTAAACGATTTCAGCTTTGATAATAAAGAACCGTTGAGAAGTAGGTTTCCATGCTTCGACAAACTCGTAGAAGCAGAGCGTATAATCGAACCCGACCTCACAAACGAAAACCTCTCCCCAGGTATGAAGAACTTGCAGTCACCGCGATTTCTCAAAAGCCACATGCCTCTTCATTTAATGCCGAGACAATTTCGAGAACGTGAGAAAAAACCAAGGATAGTTTATGTCGCTCGCAACCCAAAGGATGTGTGCGTATCACTTCATTATTTCTACAAGCATTTCTACAACTATCAAGGCAGTCTTGAGGAGACCATGGAGATGTTTATTACAGATAAAATTAACTACACGCCATACTGGAGCAATTTGTTGAGTTATTGGCAAAAGAGAAAAGATTTCAACATTTTATTCTTAAGGTATGAAGACATGAAGAAAGACATGCCATCGGTGATAAGGAAAACTGCTGATTATTTCGGGAAAAACCCGACAGACGAGCAAGTGACTGAGCTAGCGACCCACTTGAAATTTGAGAACTTTCATAAGAAGCCTGAACTAGTGAACTCGGATATCGATGAGATTTACACGGAGCGCTTTAACCATAAGGACAGCAAAGGGTTTGTGCGTAAAGGCACTGTAAACCAATGGCAGGAGGAAATGACCGATGAGATGGTGCGTCGTTGCGATGAGTGGATTGAGAAAAATTTACAAAACACGGACTACGTAATTTAAGAGTTATTATTATATCTTTTCTTTTTTCTCAATAAAGAATTTTTCATACTCAAAATTAAGTTACAAACTACAGTTTTGTGACGTTCGTTTTTGTACGTATAATTTACTAGCTTTCCGCCCGCGGCTTCGCCCGCGTGGAATTCGGTTATATTGCAGTATAAACTTTACTGAGCCCGAGACCTTTCGAACGAATTCAAAATCGTGGAAATCGGTTCGTGCGTTCTTGAGTTATAGCGTCAGGAAGGAAAACCCGACTTATTTTTATATGTATAGTAGAAGATAGTAGATAGCTTTTACGCGCTCCTAAACCGAGTTTGGTATCACTCAGGGCTCTTCGTTGTCTGAAGCTTTAATCTCCTAGCTACACGATGCGCATAGCCAGTATTACTGAGTAAGCTTGTTTCTTGTTGAAAATCGGCATTGAATTCGAGTAGGTATCGCGTGCTTCAGGTGTTTAGTCAGCTAACTTTTGTTCGCTCGTCCCTCTTAAACCGAGTTTGGTATCACTCAGGACTCTTCGTTTTCTGAAGCTCTAGAGATCTATCTACACGATGCGTATATCGAGTATTACTAGGGTTGCCAACTTTTTTTGGACCCAATATAGTAGTTTTGACTTCAGAACCCATAAAAATATAGTAGTTCGGGAATTATTAATAAAAAATATAGTAGGTTTCAAATAATATTTAATTATTTTTTAAACATATATTTTTTACTGCTTTGAGCTTTCATTAACAAATTTTTGTTTTTCAAGAAATTGTCAAAGCAATACAAGCACTGCGGGGTGTATGTAAATGTAAGTAACATTTTCTTTCAGAAATATTCTGAAAGTGTGATAAAAAAATAGAAACCTAGTTTAGCGACTTTGATGACAAAAATATAGTAGTTTTGCCTACTATATTTTATTTATAAAAATATAGCATTTGGACCCCTAATAAGGTAGGATACTATATTATATAGTAGGGTTGGCAACCCTAAGTATTACTGAGTACGCTTCTTTCTCGTTTAGAATCGGCATCGAGTTCGACTACTTCCGAAAAATCTCATTTTTCTGAGTTCGTCCGCTCGTCCCTCCTAAACCGAGTTCGGTATCACTCAGGGCTCTTCGTTTTCTGAAGCTCTAGTGACCTGTCTATACGATGCGTATAGTCACTATTACTGAGTACGCTTCGTTCTCATTATACATTAAACTACCGTGAGACTCACACATGTTGAAAATTACCGGATAACTCACGTTAAATAAATCGATAATAAAAATTACATCGGAGAGACAGGACGCAATGTTTCCACGAGGTTATCGGAGCACATACGCAGTATGAAGAAACAAGATGATCGGGGGTCAGCCGTTGCCGAACACTCAATGAACTCTGATTCGTCGCACTATATCCGTTTTGACAAGGTTTCCGTACTAGCAAGGGAGAAATTTTACATTCAACGAAAAGTGCGTGAAGCTATAGAGATTAGTAGACGTCCAAACTTTAATCGAGACAGTGGTTGGTCGGTGCCTCCGAGTTGGAAGACAGTTTTGAATCTTCGTACTGCGTCAACAGCGAGTGTGGAGGTGCCTTTACAAAGTGATGTAGTTAGTGTTGTGTGCTACCCTATTTTTGACAATAATATAAATGACGATAATAACGAGGGTAGTCGTGAGCCAGTGTTAGTTTCGTCGGGCACGAGCAGTCGCGCGCAGAGAGCCGAGGCGCGCAGTTCGCGTTTGGCAGGAGCAGCTGCCGCGGCTCCTAGATGAAGGGCTACGAATTAGTCCGAAACATGTCGAGCTAAACTCGATTTAGTCAACGTGAGTTATCCGGTAATTTTCAATACGCTTCGTTCTCGTTTAAAATCGGCATCGAGTTCGACTACCTCCGAAAAATCTTATTTTTTTTGAGTTCGTCCGCTCCTCCCTCCTAAACCGAGTTTGGTATCCATAGATGTATATTAAATCAATGTTGGTATCACTCAGGGCTCTTCGATGTCTGAAGCTCTAATCTACTAAGCTACACGATGCGTGTAGTCAGTATTACTGAGTACGCTTCGTTCTCGTTGAAAATCGGCATTAAATTCGAGTATCGCGTGCTTCAGGTGTTTAGTCAGCTAACTTTTATTCGCTCGTCCCTCCTAAACCGAGTTTGGTATCACTCAGGGCTCTTCGTTTTCTGAAGCTCTAGTGACCTATCTACACGATGCGTATAGCCATTATTACTGAGTACGCTTCTTTCTCGTTTAAAATCGGCGTCGAATTTGATAAGTACCGAAAAATCAATTTTTTTTGAGTTACCATCCTTTTGTCGTCGCCCCGCGGAAGTTATCACACTGGTTTTTAGCGGCTTATAACATGTGGTCAATTTGGTCAGTCAATTTGTGACTTTTTTGAAATGTTTATTATCCTTAAAAGTGATATCACTTAATTCGGTCGGGTTATCATAGGCAGCTAAGTTTAGGCTGCTAACTTCACACCGGTGGAGGAAATGACCGATGAGATGGTGCGTCGTTGTGATGAGTGGATTGAGAAAAATTTACAAAACACGGACTACTATATTTAAGAGTTATTATTGTACTTCTTTATCCTAGATACCTTTCCGATCGCTTTATCTATTTCTACTAGAAGCTTCTTTTATGGCTTCCTCTCCTACTTCGTCCAGGACTTGATAATATACCTAATATGTTTTTTCTGTGCATGCTGTCAGGGTATGGAATCGGTTGCAGACTTCTAAGTACGAGAGCCCAAGACCAAAATTTTTGTCTCATAGCAATACGGCCAAAACCGCATCAAATCGATAGATACGATTATCCTTAACTCAAAAATACCAGTCTCAGACATTTTCCGCGTAGCGTTTGATCTGACCGATTTTTTTAAATATGTCAAAGAATTTTACCGAACTGCATCATAGCAATATGTCTGATTTGCAGACTGTAGTTGAATGATAGTTATGAGATACCGGAAACATATTTTTCAGACGTTAGTGGTGTAGCGCAAACCCGTAAAATCACTTAAAAATTAAAAATGAGACAAAAAAAATGTCTCATAGCAATACGTCTGAAAATATTTTTTATTAGTAAATTTTGGTTATTTGATGCGAACGAAACAATTTTCAGGCGGAAATGTGAACGCATTAAATTTTGAGACCGTTTTGAAAATGTTAACAAATTTTACCGATCGGTATCATAGCAATATGTTTGAAAATTGTTGAACATGATAAAATAAGTTGTCCACATGTGCAAAAAAATTATATCAGACAAATTAAGTGTAGCACCTTCTCTATCAGACAACTTTTCGATACTCAGATATCATTTAAAAATCGTATTGAGGCATCTTGAATTCTCTGTTACAAACCAATGAATACTTACGTTGCGACCCTGAATTTATTAGGTAGGTAGATGATAATTAACTCGTGTGTAATTTACTCGTGTGGTGCCGGGTTAGAATAGCTCCTCCCCCTTTCTTCCCGTGGGTGTCGAAAGAGTCGACTCTGGGAAAGGGTTAGTGTATTGTGGGCGATGGACTAGCAACCTGTCACCACAATATCACGTTTGACCATCTGGTTGCCCTGAATTTGCTAAACGTGGCACTGGATTTTTGAATTCATGTGCTCTGCCTACCCCTCCTGGGAATACAGGCGTGAGAATATGTATGTATGTATGATAATTAACAAAGAATTTACCCGAAACCGTAACGTTGAAGTTGAAGGACTGAAATAAATCGCACAAAAGGAAACTGGGATGCAACACTTAAACTATCTGAAAACAGGTTTTTGGTAATCCTGGCAGCAGTACGAAAAGTTTTTTTTTTTTTTTATCCGTATTGCTATGATACAGGTCGGCTAAATTTGTTGGCATTTTCAAAAATGCGCTCAGGCTATATGCTAACTTTTTCGTAATCTAATATTTATAAATCTCCTGTCACGATGTTTGTCCGCGATGGACTCCTAAACTATTTAACCGATTTTAAATAAAATTGGCTCACTATGAGCAGTATGGTCCAACTTGATAGATAGGATAGCTTAGATTACAGACGCATTTTTATTTTATTGTAAATTATTTGATTCAGTAACAACTGACAGCAAAATACGTACTTTATTATTCCAGCACTAAAGTCGTTAAGGTGATAATGCCTTACATTTCGTTACTAAATTAGCCCTTTTTCCCGATATGGCTGTCAATATACCTATTTATTGTTCAATGACAAGAGACACTGCAAAATTTTCCGTTTCACGTATCATTTTTAAACTTAAATGAGAATCTAGATAGGTACATAAACTAATAAAGGGTCGAAAGTTTGAGCGGGTGAAAAACATGGAAGATATTTTTACGAAAAAAATAGTTTAAACTAATACTAAACTATTTAAGGGGCTTTAGAATCGACAACTGAAAACGTTTTAGTGTTATTTAGAACGAGCTGTTACCCGCGACTTCGTCTGCGCAGAATAAGTATTTCGGATTGCGTGGCGTAGAATATATGGCATTAAAATTATCACACAAATAATTTTTGAATCGCATTTGACAAATATAACAGCTTTTTTAACAAATCGCTAGCACCTTGAAAATTCGCAAAACAAACAACCGTCAACGACGTCTGCCCTCACGCGTCTGCCCGCGTTCGGGTCGCGCACTCAGCGACGCGTGACGTATCTGTCCCGCGCATGCGCGCCGCGTACCACGCTTGCCCGCGCATGCGCGCCACTTCAACGGTTTTGACAGCGGACGCCAAAACTCGCAAATGGTAGATTTTACCCGACTTACTTGAGAATTATCGTCGTATATTGGATAATTCACAGAATATCATTACAATTTGTAGCCTATGTGTTATTCTGATGTATAAGCTACATTATTGTAAAGTGTCATTAAAATCCATTCAGTAGTTTTTGCGTGAAGGAGTAACAAACATCCATCCATCCATACATCCATCCATCCATCCATCCATACATCCATCCATCCATACTCACAAACTTTCACGTTTATAATATTAGTAAGATTTTTGTCTGTTTGATGCGCATTGCACGTTTGATTTTTGGTCGCCGGGCGACGAATATCAACAGCGCTATCAGCTGCAAACGCCAAAGGAGTAATGTACTTATGTGTCAAAATAATGACACAATGGCACAAAAAAGGCAATAAAAGCAATGAAAACCAATGGGTTGAATCGACTGCGGGAGCTTCTTTGTAAAACAGTGCCATCCATTGATGAACTCATTCATTCGGTTTATGGAGTCCTGCGTGAAAAACTCCACGAGACTTTTTGGATGTTTGAACGGCTTTACTGACCACAACAAACGACCAGGCAACTGCTGTTCATGGGCGCATATTACTGGAAATTGAAGAGGTACAGGCGGTATACCTATCCATCAATGCTGCCGTAAATCGTCGAACTACAACGACGTGCCCAGTAGAATTCTTGAACTCTGTGAGCGCCTCGGGGCTACCAGCACACACTCTTACTCTCAGTTCAATTGTGCTTCTGGGGAACCTATTGCCACCAAAATTATGTAACGGAACTCGCCTCAAGGTAGTGCGTTTGCTGCGGAAACTGATTGAAGCCAGCGTAGTGAAGTTGATAAATTTTTTGTTACCAATATAAGTTTGGAAATATTTAAAATTATCTAAAAAATAAATAAAATTACCTTTTTAAGTTTGTGTTTTTAATTTTATCAATATGTATCTACATATAATACGTCTGGTAAAATACGCCATAATAGTTTTATTTAATGAAAAGACTGAGGGCATTTTTACGGTTTAAAAACTCCCGGTTAACGAATCTTTACATATGTACATACATATTCTCACGCCTGTATTCCCATGCGGGGTAGGCAGGGCACATGAATTCAGAAATCCAGTGCCACGTTTAGCAAATTCAGGGTAACCGAATAAATAAAAAATAATAAATCAATAAATAAATAAAAACACTGCTGCGGCTGTACCGATATGGCTTCGACATCTATATAACTTTTTCGAATTTTCTTCATTTTACTCTATTTTCAATGACACCACGCAAAAACGAGAACGTATTTAAGGGGATGTGTGTGTGTGTGTGTGTGTGTGTGTGTGTGTGTGTGTGTGTGTGTGT
>BHDV01070613.1:91015-103153 GCA_005406045.1 Adoxophyes honmai | reverse complement strand
AAGTCAAGATTTTACATTCAGTAAACAGAATACTTTCAAAATATTGCTAATTTGAAGTCGGTTTTTTTTTGTTTAAAATTATACATGTTTTATTACTTGCAGGCGGATACCAAAGCAGAGCAGCGTCCCTCGTAAAGCAGTTCCAAGAGCTGCAGGACCAAATAGAGCAAGCCAACTTGGAACTTTCCACATTTAAATTCCTGGCGGAACAAGAAAAGGCTGCCATCCCGCGAAGGATAGAGGTGAGAACTAGATCATAGACGATCGTCCTAAAAGACTGTTTTATGAACCCCATTTATTCAAGCTCAACATGGGCATTTCAATAAAAAAATGGAAAAGAATCAGAAAAATTATAACAAGAGCACAACCTATTACAATAGTTTAAAAATTACAGTTTTTTGACTTTTTACGTACATCCTGTATGTGTGTGGGGGTTCATCAAAAAACTGCAAAAAAAGTATGCATTTTTTTTTATAAAGAAAAGCTTTACTCGTATGGTTTAAATATGAGTCAGAAACTCAATATAGAGAGATGACGAATGTCACCAATTTTTGTAAAAAAAAAAAAATGGTATACATATTTGACGGTATTATTTTCTTACAGTCGCTGACTGAAGACGTCAACCGCCAAACGGAGCGCGAGAAACAATTGCAAAAGCGATACGCCGAGTTGCAAGCGGAAATAGAGGACCTACAGAAGAAGAAAACAACCAAAAAAGTTGACCAGCGGGTTACGATGGAGGAATAACAATTAGGACATGAACTTCTAATAAGTTAATGAATAGGGCTTCTAGAATACATGGATTCTGATCACAGAAATATGGATGTTAATGGTTTAAGACGAGGTATAATTGCAGCATCATGTAAAGCAGTGCTATCCGAACCATGGCTCGCGGGTCACATGCAGCCCGCGGCTTGAATGGTTCCGGCCCGCAAATCTGTATCTTTGTTTAAAACATTAATGAGCAAATTATATTTGTACAAATATTTTGCGGCCAAAGATTCATGCTTTTACAGTCGCTATTTAGGAATTGGGAATTATTTTAAATATTTTAAAGCAGATAGTTAAAGCCAAGTCTGCTGTGCTTTGCTGGCGGTTCAAGAGACATCTCGTCTTAAAAAGTGTCGTGGACATTGAGCGTGTCACAGACTAAGCAGATACGATAATATTTTATCTACGTATAAATGCCACCTTTCTATATGTCGGTATTAACAGATACTTGACGGTAAAATAGAAGTTATTTGCGAAGTGTGTATTGAATACAGATATCGTATCTGCTTAGTGTGTGACACGCTCTAAAATGGCGCATAGCTTTTACGTTGCTATAAGGTAAACGCCCGAGTTACCGACGCTGTAATGTATTTGTCGTGGGCAGCAATATAAGTCAAATAAGGACTTCAAGGAACTTAGGACTTTTTTCGTTACATTTTAAGCCATGTCAGTTTTACAAAGTCGATGCTTAAAATGTGTTGAAGGATTAATTTTCTAGTGCTAGTCTTTAATGTAACCCTGTATTTTTTTACATACACCTACATATTCTCACGCCTGTATTCCCAAGAGGGGTAGGCAGAGCACATGAATTCAAAAAAATCCAGTGCCACGTTTAGCAATTTCAGCAGGGTAACCAGATGGTTAAACGTGATATTGCAGTGACAGGTTGCTAGCCCATCGCCCACAATACACTAACCCTTTCCCAGAGTCGACTCTTACGACACCCACGGGAAGAAAGGGGGAGGTGCTATTCTAACCCGGCACCACACGGGAAAATTATAAAATAAGCAACATATACCATTCTATTAGTTATGTTATTAAAAAATAACGTGTGGTGCCGGGTTAGAATAGCACCTCCCCCTTTCTTCCCGTGGGTGTCGTAAGAGTCGACTCTGGGAAAGGGTTAGTGTATTGTGGGCGATGGGCTAGCAACTTGTCACTGCAATATCACGTTTAACCATCTGGTTACCCTGAAATCGCTAAACGTGGCACTGGATTTTTGAATTCATGTGCTCTGCCTACCCCTTTTGGGAATACAGGCGTGAGAATATTGTATGTATGTATTAAAAAAAAGCAACAATTGCAGCATATCCGGATTAAATGAGACAGCGACTGAACGAATCTAATAATACTGAATATAACCTGACTAGGCAAATAAAAACCTTGCCATGGTGCGGAAAACAATGGAACTATTTTTCTGCATTGCTATTACTAAATTGGGATGTCGTATTGTCTATTGCTGTGAAAATTCGCTGTTCCTATGCGTGATAAGTATTAAAAAAGTTACTTTGCGTTTTTGTACAGTAAAATGCCGAATACTATTTATTAGTAGACTTGAAAAAAAATAATTTACAACTTATTTAAAGTATTTGTTCCAGAAAAAAAATGAAGTATTATAACATTCTTTAAGCATAAATAATGTTGCAATATAGTAAGTGGAAGTGCTGCCCTCACACCAGGATTTTTCTTTTTCTGGTCCGGTTATACTAGGTGTTCGCGTTTAATCGAACTTTGAATAGCAACAATTTTTCCAATACTGGCCGATTACAGCTGGCTGTCATAATGTCCTCTCCACGTCGCGTCCTATAATAAGACTCATGTGTTCAATTTGAATATCTATCAGGTTTTTTTAATTATAAATATATAGACCTTTAAAATGTGTTGTTTTCAAATGATTTCAAAGTATATTTGAACCACAGATTTATATCGAACTAGATTACTTAAGTGTATGTACTTTGCGTGCCAAAATGGAGCCAAAAGGAAGAGCAATGCTCCTCTTTTGACGCGATTTCATTTAGTTTTATAACACTTAGATTAGGTTTAACTGCCTAGAAACAGGATAATTTGATTAAGGCGGCATCATCTTTGAATCGGTTTCAGTCCGATTGTCAATTTTCATCACTAAAGCGCTCATGTGACGATACCTACCGTCGAGAAAAAGTGACACGCTTGGTTTTCATACAAATGCAGGAACTCGCGGTATCTAGTTCGATATAAATCTGTGATTTGAACATAAATATTAACACGACATTCACCATAGATTTGACTGTTCCGATATCATGAATAAATAATATTAATTCAATAAAATAATGTAGTTTTATTATTCATCTATTAACTGACATGATTAGAAAACAGATACAAGTAATAATTGCTCGACGAATATTAATTATTTAATTTATAAATAATCATCATTGTATGAATTTTCATTAACTTCGCAACATTTTCTAATCATTGTTATTCATAATAGTACACAAATATCATTCATAATTCTTCATGGGAGCACTTAACTTATATCACAGTTAACTCCAGACCTGCTGGACGCATCACTAGCTACCATCGTCAGAATCACTTTGGATCTGTCTTTTGGCACTTTTCTTTTTACGTATGACCAATGGGCTGTCATCATTTCTACTAGTATCGACTCCTTTCGGTCTTGACTTAGGTTTCTTCTTACTTTTCCTTTCTTCGAGGATAATTTCTGCCAGTTCCAATTCTGAGACGTCATTGACTTGCGTTAAGCCAATGTGGGAGTCAACGCAGAAGCTGTCCTGGAAGTTTGTAACATTTTCTTTGAATAATTGACTATTGTTATACATATTGAAGTTAATGATTCTATAAATGTTAACGATTGTTGAAGTAATAAATAATTTCCATTCATTTAACAATCCGTTGTGTCCTTCTGACTCAAAGTTTGCACACATGGAAATTCGTGACTGCGGGCAGGCAGAGAAAAACGATAAACGAAGAACTAAAATAAGATAATATCTGAAACATTTCATCTGTTACATGCACTCTTGGTACTTTAATTTTCAACCTACCATTTCGTAAGAGTCCTCTTCGACGAATTGCGACAGGACGTCCTCTCGTCTGAGCTTAGAAGGCAGGGCTGGGATTTTGAACGCTCCATTTACTACGCCCCTGATAGAAAAATCAAATCACAGTTTTAAAATCAGACTTGCATTAAATCGGTACTAAACATGCAGAAATTTTACATAAAGTAAGCGATAGTTGAACGTAGATTTTCAAAAACAATCCAACCCACAACTCACTTGTAATTGAAGAGACGTAAGTCACATTGATTTTGACGACAATAAATCATTACATTTCGAAGGGATATGAGAGTTGGATCCTTTCTGGTAAACTAAGTTCTAATCCCAACTTTGTTGCCGATAGCAAGGTCTATAACCGCAATCAAAAGCACCTTTTTCCATTTATGAATCGATTAGTTTATTTTGCTTACGTAACGGAGCGCATATAGTGCGCCTGCATGTCGCCGGGCGACAGCGGCTCGTCGCAGATGAAGTCGGCGACGCTGCCGACGCTGTCGTCGGACAGCTCGTCGCCGCTGCCCGACTCGGACTCCTCGGCTTCTAGGTCCAGGAACGAACTCGGCTTTGGCTTTTTCTAAAGGGTAAGTTTATACTTAAAATGGGATCTAGGAGAAAATTTAATGTAACTGTAACTTCGAAGTTAATTTTTTACTGTTTTTATTTTATTTTAATCGAATAAGGCTTTTCGCCACAGCTGTCGCGATGTAATTCTGAGTTTGAATTTTTTTTAACTAAATGTCTTGAATGTTGTCATGAATGAGAACCTACCTTTCTCACTTTGTGGTTGGTTGTTGATTTACGGTTGCTCGCGTTCATTCTTTGAGTTTTCATTCTATCGTCGTCAACGAAATCGTCATCGCTGTCTTCAAATGTAATGTTTTTCCGTTTCTGGGGAGTCACTGTGTTATTATTTTTAAATAATTGTTTAGGATTACTGATTTGACTATCTCTTCTAAAAATTTGAAGCATTTCTAGATTTTTCTTACAAATATATTGGCTTTTCTCGACATTGCCTTCTTCTGTTTCTTTACTTATCCTATTTTCTTCGAAGATCGGATCTTGGTTTTCTTTTTCAGAACAAACCATAAAACTAATGTTGCTATCATTGGGTTTATCGTTCGGTTTTTGTGATCGATTGAGCGCAGCCAAAACTTTCTCTTGCAAGCTGAGTGCTTTAGGATTACTTTCTAATTTTGGCTTCTTAGCGAAATATGGCGAAGCGTTAAAAAAATCAAGTTCATCATCAGACTCTAATTTCCTTTTGCTATTTAAAGGACTTGCGACATGATCTTCGTCTGCAGGATTACTTAAATGAATGTTTTCATTTAAATTTTCAGCATCGTACACCTGAGTGCTGTCTCCGGAGTCGCTGTCACTATCTAGTACAATCAAACTCACTACTTTTTTATCCTGAGAAACGGATATGTTATTGTCAACTGATTCATTCACATTATGGCCTAATTTTCTTTTGACGGCTTGTGTTAAAAGTATTGGTGATACACTTCTTTCTTCTTCTTTCCGTGAATTGGAAGTATCCAGTGTTTTGGATACATTAGGCTTTGCTGTCGTTGTGCCAGTCGTATTGATCATTTCAACAAGCTGCGTTATTGTAAACATACTTTTACTTGTTGAATCTAACACTGAATCACGGTTGGAAATTGATTTATTTGCCACTTCATTCCGTTGCGTAGGCGTCACACAATTACTGGTATTCGTTTTTTCTACAATTAGCTGTCTCTTTACATTACTAAATGGCGTTGAACTCTTCGGTTGTTTTTTGTTAGTACTCAATTTAAATTTCCGTCCTTGACTGCAAAGAATGGGCGACGTCGGCGATTTTAATATAGTCGTAGGTACCACTTGCCCTGACAAAATTGAAGGGCTAATAGTACGCTTAGTATCTGATTCTGTTTCTTTTGCTTTAGTTTCGTTTACTTTTTTGTTGATGCAAATTGCATCACTATTACCTACGACGTTATTTTCACTTTTAGGTGGGGTTCCAGGAATGCTGTCATCAGAATTCACAAAAATATCCTCAATACTATCCAAACCAAAGAAACCTAGAGCTTCATTGGGATCACTTGAGTTTTTAGCTTCTACTGATGCATCTTTAACGATCGCTTCTTCAGGGCTGCTGTCTGCAAATATTTCCTCTATATCTCCCAAATCGAAGTTTTTATCTAAATTCTCAGCAACTTCGACATCTAGTTTGGTTTCTGGAGAAACGATTTCGTTTGGCGAATCTAAATTGAATTCTAAGTCGAAGTTGCTGCTATTAACTTTACTTATTTCAACGACAGTGCTGTCTTTGAAGTCTTCAAACATATCTTGGCTCATATTGACCTTTTTTCCGCACATCAAGATTGATTCAACATCTATTTCATCTATTAGATTCAGGTCGGGTAATTTGAGATCATTTAAAAACAATGGTTTAGGGATTTTTCTTCTATGCTTCTTTATGTTAGCAAAAATAGCACAGTTGCAAATATTTTGGCAGATGTAACAGCTTTTCGCTGTTGCGTTGTCTAGTTTTAAATCTACAAAGAGATTGATAAGGCTGGTGGGTATACTGCCATCGTTTTGTATGCCCAGATCACTAATAAGTTTAGTGTAGTTTTTGGTTGACTTAGTGGCGGTACTGAACAGAGCTCTAATGTCACCACATTTTTTAGTTGGAGATTTAACTGTTACCGTTTTTTGTTTCTTCTTTGGCTGTTTCTGTTTAACTGGTGTTGGAACGGCGAAATTTTGAGTCGGCAATTGTTGAGTATTGAATACTGAAATTTTAAAATACCACATATTAAACGGCAAGTAAGACAAATATTGAACCATATTGTTATATTCTACTTACTCGGATTTTGTGTGGAAGCGGGTAAATCGAATCTTTTAGCGTCACTGAACTGCAACAAGGAAGCTAAAATTTCACTGTCTTTAGAATGTCCGATTTTTACGGTTTTCTGCAAGGTTCGCTGCCATTCCAACCATGTCGACAAATTATTTTTTTCTTCTGCATCCATCTGTGCTTTGAACATGCCTGAAATTTTAAAACTTAATGCATTTATCTCATTTTATTTATGATTCGTATACCATATCAAACCTACATTCTCATTACTTAATAGACTACCATACCTTTGTTCATGGTTAGAAACTCTTTAGCTTCCGGCAACTTAAAGGTGTCATCAAAACCGTGCAGAAAAACTTCATCGAATTCATCTTTCGTGATAACATTTTCCCCTTCTGTACTAAGTGCGGGATTTCCTGCACTCGAACTGGCCATAAACATGGTTCTCAGATCTTTTTGATTCTGTGGGTAAAATACAGTGCGTTAAACTACAGAGTCGAATGAAACTATACAACGGCGATGATATATTTTGAGCGACAATACACTGAATTGTTCACCCAATGAGGTCGCCAAACTTGTTTCAAACTACATCGGTCAACGAACGTCATGTTGACACTAGCTAGACTCTAGCTAGCTGCTAGAGTGTCCGCCGACTGAAAACGCAGTCAGGCCGCGGCAGTTGTTCACCTTTTAGGCCAACTACCGTGTTCTTTACACTCAGTGTAATTTTCACATCAAAAAGCTATGACCTCAGCAATCTAAAGAAGCCTAATCTATTAAAGCAATACCGCAAACAAATACATTTTAGGACATACCTTCTTATTCTTGTCAGGTGCGTTCTTGTCCTTGGGGTCAGTCTTCTGCGCGACAGTGACGTACATTTTCTGGCACACGGGGGTCAGGTCGTGCGGCATCATCCGAGGGTTCAGCTTGTACAGGCTGCTGGCCACCTCTTTGGACTGCAGGATCTTTGCGTTCAGCGCGTCTCTTTGGCGCATGCAGTCAATCAGGGTCTGAGTAAGTATTATATTTTAGTAAAACATCTACAACATCTCAAGACAATATTGCTAGAGACCGGTCATGGTCCATGACTCATGGAGCACAGCAATATTCCAGCGTTGACCCGCTGCTATCTATCTCTGTCGCACGCGTGCAGTAATATTGCCCTCACGCTCGCGCTTGAGCGACGCATTGTGCGAGCGTGACGGCAATACAATAAATAACAGCAGAATTTCTCTGTGCTCCGCGACCGGCCTTTCACATCATAAACAACAACATTTGATACATGTTACTTTCATACAAAAATAAATATCAATTTAATTTTACGTCTAAAAATATGGTATGCAAACAATTCTTTCTGAAACACAGGCGGGGCAGAGTAGAGCAAACATAGACTTACAAATGCTAAGACAGTACAATAAAAGGTTGGAAAATCGTTTTTGGTTAATGTATTGAGTTATGACAAGACTCGTAGAGTAAAATGTTGTTGTTTATGATGAACTATCTATTCTATAGGTAGTCGTACGAGGTTGTCAATAACAATGTTGTAAAAAATGTGTTCGTACTAGACAGAAATTAAACGAATTACTTGTCAATAACTTGAGCGAATAACTGGCACGCACAAAGAGCTCAATCAGTCATATTGTAGATCGGTCGGCAAGTAATTTCAAGTAAGGTCCAGTTACTGTCTGAATAAAAATTAAGTCTTTGATGATTTGTATTATACAGGTAAAGTAACAATTACCTGGTGCTCCCTTCCTTCAGTGACTAGAATGAAAACTTGCCCACCTCGCTCGCGCCCCGTTCGCCCGCATCTGTGATCAAAGAAGTCATTATAATCATAGAATCTTACTTATACAATCGCAGGTATGACGGCGGTTTATCGTAGCTTGGACAGTGCGACACGTGGACGTGCGAAAGTGAGGGCAATATTACTGCACGCGTGCGACAGATAGATCAGCGGGTCAACGCTCGAATTTCTCTGTGCTCCGCGATCGGCCTTTAGACAGACGTTATGCCTAGGGACCGAAGTCCACAAAGAGAAAGCAATCTGCTGCTTCATTAGCGCGATCTAGGATAGACACGTGGCTTACGTCTCAATGACTTAGTGGCGCTAGCATCGCTACAGACCGATGACACACCATGAATATGTTTCACTAAACGCCCGCAACGATTGTAACACAACACCCTCCGTATCGTTCCACCTAAGGCTTCTGGTGATTCGTTTTGTGAAAAACACAACCTTTAGGTATGTCACGGGAATTTTAATTAAGTTTTGCTTTAGTCCATGCGAAATATTTACTCACAACCGGTTCGCCCGCAGATTTCATCATGCCGCCATTGCGAGCACACAGTGCTCAAGAAGTGCATTTTACCTGCAACGCCTGGGGCGTTTTTACGTTAGTGGAACCGCAATTTTTGCGTGGTCGATAGCGCGGAACGTAGCCCACGTCCGTGTACCGTATACATTTGTGTGCGTGCTTACCTCTGCACCAGCCGTATGGGCGAGCGCGTGGAGACGTCGAAGCAGAGTATGAGGTCGACGGAGCCCACGTCGAGCCCCTCCTCGGCCACGCAGGTGGCCACGAGGGTGTTGCCGCCGCCGCCGCGGAACTGACGCATCGCGCGGAGTTGCTGCTTCTGTGACACCACCGTTTTGCCTTCCTTGCCTGCCCGACACGATACACACACATAAACGTCACGCTCTAGTAGGGTAGGAGAGACAACAGAGCGCCATTCGCTCCTATTCTGGCATACTTCTTTCGCTTCACTCACATTCATCACTCTCGTCATACACATTCGACGGTTTCAGGTACTCTCAATTTGGTTTCTCTTTGAAACATCGCCGATCTGGTCGATATACTTGTACGTTCTTCGAGGGCACCCTTGACCGACTTGCCCAAACACACTTTGCTTGTAAATTTGTTTACACAGTCTTGCTTCATCCATTCTCTCCACGTGCCCAAACCAACGCAACATATATTTCTCTATCCTTGTTATAATACTCTCTTTCAGGCCGCACTTCTCTCTAATCACACTATCACTACTATCAGTAAGTTTGCTGCCACTCATGCTTCGCAAAGAACGCATCTAAACCGCATTCAATCTACTTTCATATCTCTTCTGTCACATCCAACTCCTGTTGGCATTCATCAAAGTAGATACTAGCACACCATTGTGAATAGCCAGACGATCATTCTTCGAAATCTCCTGACGGCTTACAGGGGGATGAAGTGCTCCATTCACTGTATTTTCAGCTTTTACTCTACTTTCGATATCCTCTTAGTGCTTCGTACTGTAACAAATGCATGTATGTATGTATGTGTGCTCACCCGCGGCGCCCTGTCCGACGAACATGAGCGGCGTGATGAGCGGCCGGCACTGCAGCAGCAGCCGGTGCACCAGGCTCACGCTCTCGCGGTACTCGCAGAACACTGCGCAAGGTCACGGTCAAACTAAGATAGTTACTCCATTTTTTTAAAATTACTTTATACCTATCTCTATTTACTACTACATACAAGGTGGCCAGAAATTGACCGTATTTTAACCAGTGATTGGGTACACGCGTCTGAAAACCCCTGTAAAGTTTTATTTCTGGAATTTTCACGTAAAAAAAATACGAAAATCTGAAAATATTGCCCAGTCTGTACTCCGTCTTAGTCAACCGCGTAGCATCGCAAAGTCGAACGGTTACAGGTCGCCGACTAACGGGACTTGCGTACAGGATGTAAGAAAACCGATGAAACATTTGTAACAAGGTTGATAGTGAACATTTTCAGAAAATATTTAAAAGGGGTTTTCAGATGCCAATGCCCAAACACTAGTTAAAATATTTATGATCATTTTCCGGCCAATCTGTACAGTACAAAAAGCAAATGTCTATCTCTAAAACGGTTAGCAGGTACTTTGGTTAATTATCTTCAAATTTATAAAAGAGTAAACATTATCTTTCATATTTGCAGAGTATTGGCAATTATTGCAGACCTCTAAATTTTCGGACTAAGTTTAGGAGCTCAATCTTTGTTTTAAAACGCGTATTACACCTATAGCTCTCGTGTCCTGCCCCTTGCGCTTCGCGGCGGTGAAGTGCTCCAGCATGATTTCCTTCAGCTTGTCGAACTTCGGGTGGCCGAAACGCAAGTCTTTGGGTATCTGAAATCATGCATCAACATAAAATGAAACGGATAAACATACGTTTTTATATTGAGGTTAGCTCGACATGTTACGGGCCAACTCCTGACCCATCTGTACTCAGTGCGTACGCGTCTTTCTGCTGCCGTGGCGCGTAGCTCCAGATGATGGGTCACGCATTGACCCAAAATGTCGAGCCAATCTCAATGTACGTGAACGTACAAAATTTAAAACAAACCTTGATATAAAAATGTGAGTTCATCATCATTTCAGCTCAAAATATCTACCAATAGCATGCAGGGCAAGTGATGCGTCCACTGGTCTCTAACACGACTTGAGAAGGGGATCTTGTAGATATACACAACTTTTTACACGTGTGGTTTATTGCTTAAGGCCTCGTTTAAGGGGACGCGTGGCGTGGAGCGTCCCGTGTGGAGGTGCAACCCGCATTAAATTCAATCTTATGACGTTATACGGAAGCGTTTGTAGTGCTCGGAATTAAACTTGGCCAAAATTTAAAGGCGCGCGAGTCGTTTTATAGGTCGCGATTGATTCGCATGACGACGATTGGTCGCGTTTACCGCGCGATTGTGTCTTTTGACGTTTGGCTCCAAGCCGGATTTTGGTCGAGTTGAATGCTGAGCAGCGAACAGAGAAGTATTTCCGAGTGAGACTAAAAACGTCCTTAGAGAAGCTTGAAAAATGTATTAAATACTCACATCAGGCACAGTTCCATCAGGCAAGATACTTGTATCAAGGGCCATAGGGTTGACTCCAAGGTCATCCCGGAGTCTCTCCAACAAGGCTGTGAGCTGATCATCAGCCTGGATCCACGTCTTTTCAGGGTGCTCGTCGAAAAAGTTAAGGAACACTCTTGAACCGTGCTTTATGAGCAATTCTAGGCCGTGGTACAGCGCGATTAGAACGGTGAAGTCCTTCATTATGTAGTTGTGCTGTGGATGCCTGAAAATTTGTTAAGGTGTTCGTTAGTCGAATGCAAAGAAGGAAGCATTTGCAGAGATTTTTCCTTTTCTCTTTTACATTCTGCTTAAAAGAAGGCGACTCTTTTGGTTTAAACTGTTTGTATTACAGTTATGTAACACACATTAAATAAAAATCACTCACTGAATTTTTATCTGTGTAATGTGTGTGTGAAAGTTATAATAAAAATTTAATTTACGCAAGAGGGATTCCTTACAATTATCTGTACAACAGTAGTTGGTATCAAGCAAAACATAATAATTATCAACTTTGACGATTAAAGGTCCGACCAAACCGCAGCTTAAAATCCGGTGTCGCTTCGGAATCGCAGTATCGCGTCGTTTTCGCACCGTTTTCGCCGCG
>BHDV01070613.1:0-87935 GCA_005406045.1 Adoxophyes honmai | reverse complement strand
TTACTGAGGTCATGTTAGGTTGGTTCGATAGCTCTTGGATAGACCTACCTCCGGTGTCAGGCTTAGTCGCGATTTATGGGACACCCTGTATATTTTTAGATAAGCTCAATGTTTTATTAGTGCCAAATTTCTGTCAATAAGTGTCTTTCTTTCTTTCTTTTCTTAAAAAAAAGCAATATATTTTTTTGGCAACTCATTCAATCCGTACCTCTATGTAGTGCTGCCTCAGTTGCGTCAGTTCTGGCCCCAGCGGTACTATGACTGTGCTGATCTTCTTGGCGTGGCTGTACGGCGCCACGTCTATGCAGCCTTCAGTGCGTAGCTCGAGGTGAGCTATATTCAAATGTTTTACTACCTACAATGTTAGGTCAATGTTTAACAAAAATAATTATCTTCAAACTGATTGAAAAAATCATATGTTTCTATAAATGGAACTTGAAGTCGACGCTCATTAAAAGAGGTCCAGGCGATGTATCTGCACAGAGAGCTAAATGCAGACCAAATCGACGGTAAGTAATGGGGTCCGCGGGAGGGGAATGAAGCACGCGGCCAGCGCGCCTCGGCATTGGTTTGTTAATTGACAGCCCAGAGTTCTTTTTACATACGTCAACTTGTACATATCATGAATATTTCCAAATTTTGTGAAATCAAATATATAGTAAGTTTAATAGTACACTGAATGGAAAATATTTCCTTCATAAAAAAAACTACAAGCCTTTGACAAAAGAAGTAGGTATCAATATTTTGACTTACATTAACAACATCATCAACCTTGCTCCCTGGAGTCGCAGACAGGGCTAGCAACCTGTAAGTCCTGTGTTGCATATCTGTCAGAGTGGCTACAATCTGACAGTAAGCGTAGTTACCGCGTGCCCTGTGCGCCTCGTCCACCACTAGGCATCTGATCTTATCTGCGGGACAAATGCCCGACTTTATATCATTGTAGATGACTTGTGGTGTGGCAAAGAATACCCTTTTTGTCTGCCAGTGCGTTTTCCGCGTGTTCACCTGCATATGCCCTGAAAAGCAGGAGGAAATGTGAAAAATACTTACTATTTTTATTTTTTTACTTAAGACAATTTAAGCGGGACAGATGTCAATAGTCACATACATATAATCATGCCTGTGTTCCCAAATGAGGTAGGCAGAGTACATGAAAAGTGACATAAATAAATAAAACCATGACTATTTCAGGTTTCATGGCCACTTTTTGCATATTTTTTTACTTGTTAAGACAGCAGGTATAATATTGACAGGTTGCTAGCAAAACAAAAACTTTGTTTTAAACATTAAAATAAACAAATATGTATTTTTTTTCTTTTTCATTCTTACATAAAATATTTTATAGAATAAAACCTCCCCCTTTTTTCCCATGGGTGTCGTAAGAGTCGACTCTGGGAAAGGGTTAGTGTATTATGGGTGATGGGCTAGCAACCTGTCACTGCAATATCACATTTAACCATCTAATTACCCTGAAATTGCTAAATGTGGCACTGGATTTTTGAATTCATGTGCTCTGCCTACCCCTCTTGGGAATACGATCGTGAGAATATCTATGTATAAAATATTTTAAATAGGACAGGAGGGGTCAGAAGAATCAGAGATTTTTACAGTTATAAACATATTTCTTTATAGTGCATCTCCAGACCACCATTGAAAAGAGGACCTAGGTATATTACATTTTTCTAAGGAATTCTATCACAGTAGTTTCCTGAATTAACCCCTCATATGCGGCACATTCGATTTTTTCTATGGATTTGTATGGAGCAGATCTGCACCATAGCATTATGAGAGGTTAAGGGATAGAATAACAGCACAGAAAAGGTAATAAACTAAATAATATAACAAAGTGCAGCACCAAAGTGTAAGGTTACTTATGAAAAGATGTCTTAATGAAACTTACCAGTCATTTCAATAGTGTCACTGGGAGGAATTGCTATAATGTTGTAACATGCATCAATCTGCTGCGCCACCAAGGGCCTTGTAGGGGCTGTGAACACAATCTTGCCAAGCGGGTACCAACGGTAGAAGTTGTACATGACGACTGCCGCAATGAAAGTCTTTCCTAACCCAGTTGGAAGGCTCACCTTAAAAATAACAAAACCAGCCAGATTAGTACAGCAAAGAGTGAGCAGAGATGTGCGTGAGATAGACTATACCTGCCAATCTAACTAGAGACGTTAGAAGGTGATAGGTAGTTTATCCCACTTGCATGTTGCTGTTCTAAAGCCACTGTATCAGTATGTTAAATATAATATAAATAAATCCACCAACTGCTGTAGGTAGTGTGCTGCTACAAACAATAGCAATTACTCCAAAACTAGGATCCAGAACCAAAGGTTAATATTCTAACATTTTATTCAACCACATTTTATTTTTTTCCAAAATGTCCAGTTGTACTATGTATGAACTAGGATTTTCATATTTTTCTTTAGGAAATATCTTTAAAGCTTAACTTCTACCTATGTAAATGAAATAATGTGTATTGCACATAGAAACATTACAAGAAAACTTACAAGAGTGTTCTTCATCAAAGCAGCTCTAATGATGTTGAATTGGTAATCTCTGACTGGATAGTTGGTTGGATAAATCCATGTCTTTCCCGTGAGCCTATCATAGCCACTGATCTCTTCATCGCAGCACAGGGCACTTGAAAAAAAGTGTTTGTAAAAATATCATAATTGGCGGGAACAACTAGAATGCTGACAACAAACTATACTTTAATGCCCGGTAGCTTACCTTACGTTTAACCCATTGCTGCTATTATTTAGAGAATCGTTTAAGATTTTCCTAGACAAGTTGGAATTATCTTTGAAGGAAGTATTTTCAAAATAAGCCAAAAGCGAAGACTCGTCAAATAAATCGTCATCTTCTGTGACTTTGTTTTTAGCGGTTGCCCGTTTCTTGGAGGTTTCCATTTTTACAAAGCCTTCTCATTATTACACCGATGCTCTTAGTCACCATCTAGAGCTTGTATAAATTGTAAATATACTATTATAAGCAATTGAACTATTACGGCCAACTTTAACTTTAACTTTATAAAATAAAATAAAGTAAAGTAACATGTACAGTGCAAGCTGTGCAAGACGTCAGTTGTCATTGTCACATTTGTCACGTCAAAGTCAAGTGTCATTTGCTTATTTTTAAAGCAAAAGAAACAAAACCCATACAGCCTTGTGTGTTTAGAGCGTCTTATGGGCACACCGTGCGCATAACGGTTTTTTGTTTTGCGCGTCCTACCCGCCCACGTTTGCTTAACTCGTTTTTTTCTGAATGAAAGTAACCTTTATTCAGCGACAGCTTTATGCGCACACTTGTGCACATAGGATGCTCGGAACCTAAAAAGTTGTGGGAAAAGGTGTGCCATAGGCCGCTCGACGGGATAAAATATAATTTATAAACTACTAGCTTTCCGCCCGCGGCTTCGCCCAGGTGGAAGTCGGTTATATTCCGGTATAAAGCACAACTATAAGAAAACTTCTCGTTTCAAATGGCACACAGCGCTTTCGATCTATCATCTATCGATCGGTCATCGATCTATCATCGATTGATATCGATCTATCAAGCAAACTACATTTTTGTTTTCCCTCGGGAACTTAAATTTTTCCGGGATAAAAAGTAGCCTATTATTTAATCCGGACTTCTATCTTTACGTCTGCAAAATTTCAAAGCAATCGGTTCAGTAGTAGTACAAACAAACAAACAAACTCACTTTCTGACTTATAATATTAGTAAGGAAGTAAGGATGTCTATACCTTATCGGTTTAGGTAGTTAAAACAATGTAAACAATCTTGACGTGTCTTTTTATTTAAACGTACACTTTATAAAACGAAATCTTTACATTTTACAATTTAGGTATGAAAAAATCATTTAGTTTCATAATTGAATTGTATAGTGTAACGATTTTCATTTTTAGACTGTGTATTTCAACAAAAAGACATGTCAAGATTGTTTATATTGTTTTAATTACCTAAACCGATAAGGTATAAGTTATTTTAATATTGAAATGCATATTTTATAGAATTATTGCAATAATGTGTCAATTATCCATGGACACTAAAGGGAATGTGAAAAGTAAAGGTAATAGCCTCCCCGCCATTGCGTCTGCTTTGGACTGTTCTGTTCATCTAATGCAAAACTTCATTGAGCATTAGAATGCGTACTCCACCACCTTCGCATTGTAATGATTTAGGTTAAGTTATGCCGGCTACACACGTAACGATAAATCATAACGATTTATCTGTGCAGACCGGTTTGCGCAGTTTAATCGAACGTGTGTATGAGAAATCGTTGCAGATTATCGTTGGTTGTTGGCAGTTGTAAAATTCATTCGATAAATCGTTGTCAATCGGGTTTGTGCAGTTTTATCGGTGCGTGTGAAAGGTGATCGTTCAGATCAAACGATTTCACGATTTTCAAGGGAGATGGTTCATTAGTATCATTGGTATATTATGCTAAATTTGGTATATTTTTAATGTAATTTAGCATATTTATTTGTTGTTAAGCATATAGCATATTTTGGCATATGATTTTAGTAAAAACTTAAGTTGACGTTTATTTTAATATTCGAATTTCAACAATTAAATCCTCACACATTTGTAAGTAATCCCAAGTCATTGCCACAAATAATGATACCATTTTATTTAAAACATTATAACAAACAGTACTGTAATAAGTGTTTTCTAATTAATCATTTCCAGATTTACATTTGGATTACAGAGAAAAAAAAAATTTCGTTTCTTTTACATACATACATACATACGTATTCTCACGCGTGTATTCCCAAGAGGGGTAGGCAGAGCACATGAATTCAAAAATCCAGTGCCACGTTTAGCAATTTCAGGGTAATCATATATGGTAAAACGTGATATTGTAGTGACAGGTTGCTAGCCCATCACCCACAATATACTAACCATTTCCCAGAGTCGACTCTTACTCGTTTAATTTCAAATCTTAAAATAAATAGAGTGTAGAAACGTTAATAGAAACAAAGTTTAGCATAGACCATTTTGTCATTTTCCGCTTTATTCAGTACTCTCTTTCTTGCCTTTGTGTAGAAGAACATGACATATGTATCTCACTTAAGCTTCTGCGGAGAACTGGCGATCGACGCCGATATCGGAGCCGTGTGGAGGCACTATGGAACGTTAGATTTATCTGCACAGTCTGAAATCGCTACGATATTTCGTAACGTGTGTAGCCAGCATTAGGTTAGGTTTTAGGTTTAGCAAATTAATAAAAGAATATTGTCGCAGTACAGGCTGTATGGTGCTGAACCCTTTGCCTTTTCCTTAAAGGAAAGTTGAAGAAAAAAATCAAAATGACAATGACAATGACAGGAGGACAGGGCAGGGACAGGACTTGACTTGTCCATGTCCAGTACATTTATGAAAACAATAAATAAAACATTGAAAACACAATAAACAACAAAATAGTCAAATAAGTTTTACTTTTGTTTCTGTTGATATAAGTATAATTTAATGATTAAGTATTAAAGTACTTTTCATTGTTTGTTTATTTGCTTAAACCGTTGCAATTCAATCATAGTCAATAATTTGCGAACTTAAGATGGAATTAGAAGACGGATTTGATGATATACTTGCAGAGATAAGTGAGCCGACCTCTCCTAAGCAACCAAAACTCGATCTGCCTGGTATTGTATTATTTGAAATCAAAATACATTTATTTTATTAGTGATAAACTGATAAACCCTATGTGACATGTTCCTTCCAATTAAAAAAAAAAACTAAATCATCGAGACATTACAAACTGTAGTCGTGCTGGCTCGGCAATTTCTTCTCCATTCCGTTTCAGATTTAAACCAAATGGAATTTAACTCAAACAGAAACAGTCAAGGGCCTGTCCAGTTATTCTTATTGTGTAAGTCTGTGATCACTCCAACATTTAATATCAGCAAAAATACCCATTCCCAGGTCCATCAAATGATGCTCCGACAAAACCGGCGTCATCTAAGACTCACTGTGTGCTGGTAAACCAAAAACAGGTTAGTTTTTAATTATTTGATCAAAAACAATAATATATTATTGTTATAAAAATCACTTGACAAGATATCCAATCAGACAATATTCAAATGAATAATTAGTTAACAAACTGTACACAATGTAATAATATAATAACTGTCCAGCTTATACACATACTTCTCACAATTGAGAATGGGACTCTTCACAGTATGAAAATGCTTGGGGTATGTTTCCCTTGCAAGCCTTATGCAGGTTGGGAACCTTACAATTGAATTATTATTATTATTCAGTTGATTGCAGGTTTCCTTACTAGATTTTAGTACTTTTTACTGGTTTTTGCGGATTCTTATGCTATATTTCTCACTTATTCCCAATGTTTCTACTTGTGGACCTCTGGTGGTTAACCAACTTTTGTAAATTATGAATCATGCCATATCTTTTAAAGTAAATGTTTATCTAATAAAAAATAATTATACATGTATTTCCACTCATAAATTGTTATACCCTCCTAAGGCCCAGCATCAAATTATGATCGTTTGAATTTGAGACTTAGTGTCATTCATGTAAAATTCAAACTTATTTTGACATTAGTGCTATAGGTAGGACCATGGGCCTTAGGAGGCTACATATTTATAGTTACCCTGATTTATTTGCATTTATGCTTCCAGCGTGGAAACCCTTTATTAAAATTTGTGACTAATGTCCCTTGGGAGTATGATGACATTGTACCTGATTATGAGATTGGCAAAACAATCTGCTTGCTGTTTCTCTCGGTGCGTTACCACAACTTGAACCCGGACTACATTCACAACAGATTGAAAGAGCTGGGGAAGAAATATGAACTGAGAGTTCTCCTGGTGCAGGTAAAGTATGAAAAAAAAAACTAACTACTTATTACCATGTTATAGTTCCATAGTCCATTTAATGTGGCAAGATTTTGAGTAGTGGGGCAAGTTGTTATTTAGGGGACTGTACTTATATAATCCAGTTAAACTAGTTATTTGGCTAATCATTATGGGCATATTGTATCTGTTTTCATCAAATGTTATCTTGTATAAACAAAAAATAATGATGATTTTCAATATCAAGCATACAAGCCAACCAATTTTTAATATAACAACAATAATATCTAATATACTAATAATAAAACTATAAATTATGAAAACTCTACCTACCAATACTAAACATGTGAAATAACTGGGAGTAAGTGATGTGATTACTTGGGAAATGTTGAGTAAACTTAAATTTAAATTATATAATATAAATAAAATTTACTTATTAATATGAGGTGGGGGAGACATATTAAGTGGTAAGTAAATTGAGAAATCCCTGAAGTTTGACATAAAAAAAAAAATAACTTAAACAAAAAACGAATAAAAAAATTGAATACAATGAGATAGGTAATTATGAATTAAAAGATACTTTTCATCTTGTCCCTTTTATGTCTCCCCCAACTGGGTAAGTTTTGTTTTAAAAAAAATACATTTTTGTCAGTCATAATAATAATAGTTTTCGTCTATAATAACCAATTTCAATTATTTTAGGTAGACTTGAAAGACCCTCATTCTGCATTGAAGAATTTAACTAGAATTTGTCTCCTAACAGACATGACGCTCATGTTAGCGTGGAGTCCTGAAGAGGCTGGAAAAATCATAGAAAACTACAAAATATATGAGAACAAACCTCCTGACAAAATAATGGAGAAAATTGAGAATGATCCCCATCAAAAGGTAATTTTTTATTTAGGTTTCTACCTTCTTGAGTGAAACAATTCATAGCTCAAGATCAAAACTTCTATTAATCAAAATAATTCCTGTTCTGAAATTTTTATTCTATTTCCCCTTCAAAATATTTAAAGTGTCATATTTATGACGTGACGTATTTTGATTAAGAAAATTAGCCATATTACACTCTGTTTCTTATTTCAGATCATTAATGCTCTGTCCTCAATAAAGCCGGTAAACAAAACAGATGCAATGACTTTACTGACAACCTTTGGCACTCTAGCCAACATAATAAAAGCGACTGAGAGTCGGCTCGCCGAATGCCCCGGCTTCGGCGCCACTAAAGCGAAAAAACTTTACAAAGCTTTACACGAACCATTTCTTAAAAGGGGTAGTGTTGTCGATGAATTTTCGGGTGATATCAGCATTGAAGACGTCGAGAAACTTGAGCAGGAGGCTGAAAATCAGGATAGCTGATCAAAGTTAGTTCAAAGATGATTGTTTTTGCATTTCCTTGAGTCTAAAATTTGTGGACTTTGTTAGGTAATAATTTATTAATAGTCTATGTAAGTATGTACAAATAAAATTACTGAAAGTACGTAATCTTTTTATTTCTTACATACGTACATATCGCGACTAACGCGAAATAGTCATGGATTTTTCTGTCTTCTTGTGCTCTGCCCAGGTATCCCATTTGGGAAACCGGCGTAACGTATGTGTTCATGTACTATCGAACCAACTGATTCCTGACCCACCGCAGAACGTTGTCACAATAAACGTAATAAAGATTTCCTTTGTTAAGCAATGCAATGTCACTATGACGTTCACTGGGAATAGGTTCTATTGTGGGTCAGAAATCAATTGGTTCGATGAGTAATTAATGAATTAGTTTGGTATGTACTTATACACCACATTAATATTAATAAATTAGAAATATTTTTATTGTTACAAAACGATAAGTTCGTAAATAAATAAAGGTACATAATCGTTACATTCTACGTACATAAAGGAGCAGCTAGAGGAAATGCGGCATTGTGGAAGCCACACGGTACCTACTGAGCTGGAACTCTTGCGACTGTAACAGCAAGATTAGTTTACAAATTAACAGGTATAGTGAATTTAAGGCAGAAATGGAAGGCAGTGATCTGGTCCTTCACGGGCGTAGCCAGGATTTAGTTTCGGGGGGGGTTTGACGAAAAAAAAAATCGGTCAAGTGCGAGTCGGACACAAAAAAATCACGATTGTTGTATGGGAGCCTGAACTTTTCGGGGGGGGTTTGAACCCCCAAAACCCCCCCCTGGCTACGCCCATGTGGTCCTTAACGGCGACTCAGTCGGGCGTCCGATGGACGGCGCACGGGCGGCTCCGACTAGACGAGCTGCGGAATGACATCTCGCCATGTGTTCCGTGAATGTCGCAAAAGGTGCACTATATTTTTTCTGCAACAATCTAGCAACCCGTCACTATTATTATACCGGCCAACTTAAAACCTAATAATGTGACGTTGAGAATACAGGCAGAGGAAAATAAAAAAAATGGGGTATTAGTTATTTACCTACATTTATTTGTATATTTCAAACACACGTTTCATGAAAAATGTTGATGAAGACGGTCATTAATAGGCAAGTCTTTCGTACAACGACAATATGCCCTCTATAAATGCCAGTACGGTCGGCGCCGAGCTCACCAGCCGATTTAGGGATTGGTGCGGGCAGCCGCCGCTCATGGCGCGCCGCAGCTTAGGTACGCGCCAGCGGGCCCGCGCACCCGCTGCCACAGCAACAGCGCCAGGTCGCCCCGCGGGTTTACCTCAGTCAGACCACTCAGGCTTTGCTGGAAACGACCCAACGGACCGTGCTTCAGGACATTCCATAAAAACTTTTGATTTCTGCAGCTGTCATGCAATCGATTTCGGTGACATCGGGCATACCTATCTGCAGTCATCCTTTCTAATTGTTTTGGCTTGAGAAGTCCTCGTGGTAGGTTTTGTTGGTTCGTTTTAGCAGATATGTAATTCTCTTAAACGAAGGCTGTGATGACGGCAGCGGCGGTGGGCAGCTCGTCGGGTCGGCGCCGCCCGTGGACCGCCAGTGCGGCCAGCAGGCTTAGCACGGCAACACGTTCTATTCGCGTTGATAGGAGGTGCATGGGTCGCTACAAACTCTACACTTCAATACAAGTAAGTAAGGCAGACAAATAGACAACCCATCCATGCATAGTCGGTAGGTACGAATTTTTCTTCGGAACCTTCGGCGCGTGATTCCAACTCACTCTTGTCTGTTTTTTTGGGCATTTGCCACAGGCTTATCTCGAGCGATCCTTACAATAAGCGGTCAGCTTCATAATTAGCTTCCCTTACTATAAAAAATGTAATTTGAATCATCTCTCCGTCAACAAAGGCTCGAATTTCATTCGGGATCTACAATAGGGATTTTTTTAGGGTTACGTGGCGACTGGCGTCTGGGTCATTTAACATGTTTATAGGTTTTTGATTCCATAAGGAAGGAAAACGGATAATTGTTCAACATCGATCACCATGGCACGTTTACATCTGCAATACCAGACAGATTGCCAAACTTCTGGGTTGGGAGTTCTGGCTTTATACCTTATTCACGGAGACAAGTTAAGTATAAATTATACCTATGGCAAGGCAAGGTTGACCACTTAAAATGTTGCCAGGTTTAATGCAATAAAAAACGCACTGTAATTTACCCGTAGTATTTAAACGAATATTTTGACTTTAACTCTGTTACTTAATATGTAAGCAAGTAATGAATGCAGTATGAAAAAGTATATTCTCATACTATCCTTATCACAATGACTGCGGAACCTGAAGAGCGCACGTGCGGGCTCAAGCTTGGTCGAGTATTTTCTTCTTTATTTTGTTCTTCGTCCACTTGGAAGGCTGCGGCTCGCTGCCGCGTCGCGTTCAAAATAAAACGAACGCTCGACTCAGCTCCGAACCGGCTTCGCTAGCGGTCGGACGTCACGGCCGCGCAGCTTGCGACTCTACGGTCTAGAGTCTCTACCGGCGTTTTAAAA
The DNA here is from genome assembly GCA_005406045.1 of Adoxophyes honmai. Taxonomy (NCBI): domain Eukaryota; kingdom Metazoa; phylum Arthropoda; class Insecta; order Lepidoptera; family Tortricidae; genus Adoxophyes; species Adoxophyes honmai. Next base: position 77,187 of record BHDV01070613.1, on the reverse strand, counting down.
AAACACTTTTGGCGGGAAAACTTTTTTATTGAAAACTGACAGTGGACACAAGTATTTTAGCGAGTGACAAAACCAAGTTGTATTTTTCTTTTGCGGTTCAGTGTGTTTTGGTAAAGAAAGTTACGCTATTTACATAAGTCTAGGACCAGGGACATTGTGAGACTTTTGAGTGTTCGTTTTTTGTTGTGCTTGTTGTTGTGTCGAACTCGGATTGGAAACAAAAAGGTGTAAATAACAAAACAGAAGGTGTGAACTCCGCACACTTTTTCATTGTTTTGGTTCTAACTGGATTTAAAACAAGGAAACGTTGTTCGTTCAGATTGGCTGCGATCTTTCCCTGGTAAGTTACTTAGATATTTTGGTATTTTTCATACTGTTTTCTAATATTAAATCGGGCAGAAATTTAAATTTAGTATACTTAGCAACTTCATTTCTCAAATCCGAATGTAAACATTGGATTTGACTGCTTGTTGTGTATTTTCGTCCTTCACTTAGATACATCTTCTAAGTACATGAGCAAAATTAGATTGTATTATCTACTTCTTTTGTAAAATCGATTATGTAAATGCTAAAGCTAAAGGTGCGTAAAATAAAACTACATAGGTACCTACTATAGGTAAGTACTTAACGTATGTAATATAAGATTTAATAAAATTAGTCGCAACAAATAGGTAATTGTCTATTTAAAGCAGTCTTTATAAAAATAAAAATGACGGTTAATTTGATTTGACGTACTGAAACAGGTCGCACAAAAATAAACCCGAATCTAGTTAGTCTGGTTATTGAGATCTAAGTCCCATCCTTATGTTCTTAAAGAATCACAAAAAATCCTACTATAGAACCTATGGCATTAACTAGGTTGGCTTACTTATAGGAACTTGGAAAAATAAGTATTATTTATTAATAATACATACATACATATTCTCACGCCTGTATTCCCAAGAGGGGTAGGCAGAGCACATATGAATTCAGAAATATTATTAATAATATCTATCATTAAACATTAAACTACTGTGAGACTCACTTATCTTGAAAAATATATGGACAAGTCACGTTTTTAATCGAGTTTAGCTCGACATGTTTCGGGGTAATTCGTATCCCTTCATCTAGGAGCCGCCGCGGCTGTTGCTGCCAAACGCGCACTGTGCTCCACCGCTCTATTAGCGCGACTAGACTATGTATTTTTCAAGGATAATATCATTAGTTATTTCATGAGAATTGAAATACAAACCAAGGAAATGTCGGATAAATCACCCTGTCGTGTCCTGATTTCGATGAAATATGTATATAAGCAAATTTACAAGGGAAATGTGTTTGGGCGAGTCGGTCGAGGGCGCTCCCAATGAACGCCGTATACCGACCAGATCGACGATGTACTAAAGGGAGGTCAAATTAGGAGTACCCGAAACCGTCGAGCGTGTATGACGAGAGTTATGAATGTGAGTGAAGCGAGAGAAGTATGTCAGAATAGAAGCGAATGGCGCTCTGTTGTCTCTGCCTACCCCGCAGGGAATAAGGCGTGACGGTTATGTATGTATGTATATGGGGTTTAGTTTGACTCCCGTGGACGAACATTTTTATCCATAAACGTATAGTAGGTATAGCCGAACGAACGAATAGACGAATTTCCGTGTGGTGTCAGGTTTGGAATGACATACCTACTTATCTCTATTTATTAGAATTATTACATATTCGTGGATGTCGTGACTAAGGAAATAGGTTAAGCCTTAAGGTATATTTTAGGCTTCAGGCTAGCAACCTGTCAATTTTATCTCTTAACGTAAAACCTACAAAATATGCTAGAAATGGCGACGAAACGTGACATAGTCATGGTTTTTTCTGTGTAGCGTTTTGTGTTTTGCCTACCCCATTTGGGAATACAGGCGTGATGATATGTACGGTCAAGGACTTTAATTCATGAGCCACCATAGAACCTTCTCTAAGAAAATAATATAACGATTTCCCTTGATAATTAATGGGATGTCACTATGACGTTTACTGTGAATTGGTTCCATGGTGGCTCATGAATTAAAGTCCGTGACTGTACCTAGTAAGTAAGGAATAATGTTTACGTTCATAGGCGTTCGTCCCTAGTGCAGAAAATCGTCGTAACAAATTCAATATTGTATTTGGTTGCTAGTTTTACTGCTATAAGCTTTTATCGCAGCCCGATAAGTAACCAATTGGCATGTGCATACTTGCCTACTATAAAACAGAGCGTTGCCGATTAATTCAACTACACTTGTAATCTAGAGTTTTCAACCTTTAATATTTTTCTGTTTCGTAATTTCACCTAGATTTACGAGTTGATATGTAGAGTCATTTGTTAGTTTAAAAGTATATTATTTAAATTTAGGTATTTAGTGTCAAATTCGGCGTCTGCACTCCTGTTGATGTTACATATTATGTATACCGAGTGGTTGATGTTGATATAAAAGACTTCAACGTCAACAACAATATGGGGTGGATTATTTTTTGGGTATCTACTTAACTATTTACGAAAACGAAGTATAAGCTATTGCCCTGTCTGCTGGTTAAGTAGGTAATAATACTAATAATAAAGGACGTGTCTTCTTAGGAGGGTCTTAGAACTTACGTTCTTTACTTTTAGGAGGATCGTACTCACTTACCTAGTTACGTTTTGGATACGTATTCAGGCACATCATTTCATACAAGCGACGCCACGTACGATTTTTAAGTCTTTCGCTCTCTCGTGTCCTAGATTTTTTGTCTTACATGAAATCACAAACATCTTTGTTCGAGAGAAATGCAGACAGAAAAGACGACTGATTTTGAGCTTTCACATCCGAAGCGAAGTACATGCTTTTGGGTATTTTCCGACGTAGGTATGAAGACAAAAAAATAGAACATAACTTTTTGAATTAATTTTTTTTGCCCTGAGTGAACATATTTTTGATTGTTTCAAATATGTTTTGCCGCTAGATTAACGTTTTTACTACGGCGTCTTTTATCTTACCCCTACGAACATGAATATAGTACGGGGTACGGAGTACGGAGAATACGGTGACGCAAAGGAATCGCAATGATGAGAGATAGAGTTATCCTTTACTAATATTATAAGTCAGAAAGTGAGTTTGTTTGTTTGTTTGTTGGTTCCGCTTTCACGCCGTTACTACTGAACCGATTGCTTTGAAATTTTGCAGACGTAAAGATAGAAGTCCGGATTAAATAATAGGCTATGACCGATCGATAGATGATAGATCGATGGCGCTGTGTGTCGTTTGAAACGAGAAGTTGTCTTATAGTTGTGCTTTATACCGCAACATAACAGAGTTCCACGCAGGCGAAGCCGCGGGCGGAAAGCTAGTAAGTCAAAGGACATGCATTAGGCTTAGCACGGTAGGACTCACGGGTCGCTAGACTACCTGTTATTTCTCGAGGTCTAGGTATATGTCGGAATGTGTCAAATCACTACAATTCCGTACCGTCGCCGTATTTTACGTGGTAGAGCAGTCGGACCTTAAAGTCTTCTCACTAGATTCACGCGTATAAAGACATCAAACACGCTTTGCACGGCTCCATTACCTCTAAATTCTGGTACAGAAATAACCAGTTATTAGATTCTCAGTAATAACTGGTTGGTTATTCCTAGTGTAACTCGCTACATATTATAGTGGACAAAAAATAATGGCATGGTAAGTATTTGAAGGCCCGTTTATTAAGCTGCATTGCAGGTGGAACGGGCACGCGCCAAAGCCAGGTGGGCAGCCATCTTTTTTACGAATGCCTTATAATTACCTCAATGCAGATTAATAGTCTTCACGCTACACGTAGAACTAGTACGTGACTGTAATAAGTATACAAATTTGACGTTGATGAATAACTATCTATTGTACACTGAGTTTAGTCTACAAGTAAGATCAAAGTGGAAAAGTCTTGAGTTCGTATTCAGCGTAAAGATTAGGTACGATTATTCGCTGAAGTTTGTCGTTTATTCATGAATTATCTTGGCATAGATTCAACTTTTGCCCACTCCATTTCAACTTTAAATTCGAAAATTATGGTAGCTTAGAAAATAAAATTGATCGTTGTAGGTATCTTTCAAGGACAGCTCGAGTATTTGAAGATCTGATTTTCTAGAAATAATAAGTCATAGAATAAGGATTTTTTTTCTCAAATTACTTTCTATCTAGTACGAGTAGGAAAAACTAATGAGAACCAACTTAAGAATACAGCAGTTTCTTAATATTTTCACTCTATTGAATCTTCTCCATCTTGAAGTTAATATTTTTACCTAGTTATTGATGTTGATGTGAGTTAAACACTGCTTACGTCGCAATCGCATGAACTTCAAACAAGTTGTATGGTCAATATTATTGGCTTATTGGCACTAATAGGTCTACGCGACACGGCACTCCTGCGCAGCGGACGCATCACCGTTAGCTAAATATGTGGATAATTGACGCCGACATCGCCTATACTTATATTTTTCACTGTTACCATGAACAGCACTATACAATTAGTCTTTCATACGATTGCAAAAACGGTATAGGTACAAACTTGTATAGAAACACTTGCATGTGGTCATCTTTGAAAAAAATTGGATTATTTTTCTTTGTGTGACAATTGATTGCCAATAAATTTGGAGCCGGTGAATTCGGGAGAATATTTGATTGGAATATAATCAGAGCAACAACAAAGAAGACGCCATTGCCTTCTTGTTTAGTCTTCGCATCATCGTATGCGACATTGTCTCGTAGAACGAATGCAATTCCTATTGTCCGCTTTGCGCAGATATGACACAGATTTTTCTAACGACTCGTTCGTACTCGTAATTCGTGTGACAATACTGTCGCTGTCCCCGGTGGTGCTCGTGAACTCGTGATTGCTTTCATCGCGATATGGCTCACATCACGACTTGCTAATCTGCATCTGCTATCGAACAGGGAGACAATAGGGCACTGAGAGGAAAACGCTGACGTGTGGCGACACTGTCATGTTTATGCGGCTTACGAATGATGTAATAATAGCTGGCAACTTCAATAGTGATTAATGTTTGCTAGTTAATACGAGGACACTTTTGTTCAACCATTTATAGCAAGAGTATAATCTCTTGCAGTTCAGCTGCAGGGTTTGAGATAACTTTGAGGATTCCTGATTTTTTTCTGCATTTATTGACATTGTTTAATGTGGGTACCTAATTGCCATGAGTTCAATGAGTTACTGTTGTCCTGAAAGCCAGATACGGTGACACGATGGTCTCCGTTGATGGGATGACTGAGCATTCGCTTAATTCCAAAACGCATTAGATATTGGTCGCCGGAGGGATTTGGTTTATGCTTATCGGTTTTAAAATTGTTGCGTCACTGTCATGACCTTTGATGGGAAACGTTGCATTGTGAGATTTGTGAGTGGACGACGCTTGGACACTCTTTGTGCTCTCGACAGTGACAGATGACCCTCATTAATGAGAAGTAGACCGGCCATATTGTCACCGCGCCGTCACTGCTGCGTTGTTGGTATACGAACGTATAGTTGCAGTATAAAGCTGTAATTTTCACGGCTGTTGGGCACGCTTACTTTGGTACGGTAAATTCAATTCAATCTGCTCTCGGATAAGACTAATGTGGAGCATGATCGTTGGTGGTCCGTCTTAGGGGAGTATTGTTTACTTCGATTTAGTCAGATGTGATGATTGTTGTACTCTACACAAGTATTATTCTCTAAGCTTTGTCATGTGAAATTTCTGAATACTTATCTATGTCTTTAGCTTTAATACTTTTTTTCAGCTGTAAACTCGTTGATTTACCTTTTCTATTAATACAACTTATGAAAGAAATTAAAATTTCTTGGCGCACTTCTTTGTGCCAATACGACTCTTAAATCTTGGCATAAATTGATCAGGCGCTTCAGACAGAAATATGGGCAATATTTATTGTTTCTTAGCAATTTTCTTTACTTTAAGAATCGAGCTATGCCTGGTAACTAGTTCCTTTCGATTCAAATTGCTTACAAAATAACTATATCATGAAAGATACACAAGGACATTGACAACACTTTGCAACTAGGCTTTTGGACATTCGACTCTACGTTTTGTCAGCGCTACTTGAACTTTTCATTCCTGTTGACTTAGAAACTATGTATCAATGAAAACTGTGGCCACGAAACGTGAATTGGTCATGGTTTTGTCAATGTCACTTTTCGTGTGCTCTGCCTACCCCATTTGAGAACACAGGCGTGATTGTGTTGTATATTGTATGAAAACTGTTTATGTAGTAGTTTTACGAATGAAACCATACAGAAGTTGACGCAATAATAATAGTAGCTGTACGGCTTGACTCGTGCCATCTCGCGGGTCGGCGCACGCGCAGCCTCCGCCTTGCTCCTTTTGTGTCACGTATAACTTCGTGCCGCACACACGTGCAATCCTTGCTTGTGTGCCATTCGAGCCACAACTCCTACATTCAAACACACATGTAGATTAAGGCTTCAGTGTGTGTGAAGTCAGCACGGATTTGTTAGACTGTAAGCCTATTTAAAAATAGAAATGATAAGGCTACAAAAGCTATAGAGTGTTACGTAGGCGACATTCCGAGGAAGGTACAAAACGCAAGCCGTATTTGTGCATATGAGTACAATAAACAAAGAATTACCTACGTCGTTAGCATTGTTCTAGCTCTACATGCATTTTTTCATTGCATCTATTAAAGTTATAATACTTAATATCAAAATACCTGCGTAACTGCCTAGGTGTTTATAAAGATGTATAGGAAGCAATAGCTGTAAAAATTTGAGAAGCTAATGGGCGTAGAGATTGTAGCACCGTTAGTGCGAATGTGGATTCAATTAACTTGTAATGGAGTGGGCGTGGTTTGGTTCTTCGTTTTTAAATTTCTACTTTTGACCCTGAGGCGTTTTCTGAAGTTAAAAACATGCAAGGGATATTACCCGACTATCTACGGAAGCTCTGTTCAAATTTGCTTGCATAGTAAAAGTTTACAAATTATGACGTCGTTGCGCGCCGGCTTAGCACAGCAAGGCGCAGGTAGAGATGCGCGCGAGATAGACTAGACTCTATCTGACACTGTCTAACTAGAGACGTCAGAAAGTGACAGGTAGTCTATCCCGCGTGTCGTGCGTGTTGCTGTGCTGAGCCTGAATGTTTTAGAAACGTCAATGTTTTACAGTAAAAAAAATCCTTTCTTTAGTTTACCTCGTCTACCTATAAGTTAAATTTAAATTAATTTGATGACCTATTCGTATATTCAACCAAATGCCACTAACGTAATCTGGATTTTACCTATTAAACTTTTATTAGATTCCATTTAATGGATAGTTGAAACTACATATAATAAATGCTATTATACAAATTTCAAACAGGCCTAAGTATTTAGGCATCTTTTAGTAGAAAGTCGAAATGCTTTGACGGAAGATAATGAAGTCTTTATGTTGAAACATAGCTTTGAACTTTGGCTCAATAGGTGCACTATGGGTCCGATGATCGCTGTCTACTGCTAAGATAATAAGGTCTATTATGGAATGATGGTGGTCTGTCAGGCCGACTGGCACTTGAACCGTCGCGACTGAACCTTTTACGGTTATCACTCAAATTATTTATTACTAATGGAGCTCTTGAACTTGGTTTTTTTAAGCTCCGTTAAAGAAGCGATGGAGAAATCCATTTCTCAAACGATGGAGAAATCTTTCCTGTTCCCAGACAAATGTGGAACCACTTGACGTGTCAAAGGTTCCTTTTTTGCGGTGCTTGTCAAAAGTGTTAAACTTTTGTACATAAAAGTGCCGAAATTAGTTTTAAAGTTAAGCCGAGGAGGACATGATTCTATATTTCAATTCAAAAACTTGTAGACAGTGAAGTATGTAAGTAACTAATGGAAACACTGTATTTATGGTGTCATTTTGTAATAGCACATCTTCTTGCTGTCCGCTTTTTAAGGGAAAGCACATCATAAAAGTAAATTATAGGACCATAAACCCCAAAATCTATCCCAATCAATTGAAGCACTCACACTGTAATTTTCTATTATTGTTACAAACAACTCATTGGTAAAATCACAAGTCATGTCCAAGTCGTAGAACCGTGACGTGGCATAAAATAAATAGCTAACAAAACTTCGATTAGCGTCCAAACATGGTTATTAAGCTTTCAAAGAACGTTTAGTGACAAAACACGTCACGATTTGTGTCTTTTTAATCCCCTAATTCACCAATAGTTTTTTATTGACAACGATTAGGCATTAACCATTAAGCCAACATCTTTTCATCTTCGGAGCTTCGGACGTGTGCTGTCAAGTTTAATTACGGGATATTTTGAAATGGAAATTGACGTTTTGTAACTACCTTAGTACCTACCTATGTATTTTTATGGAAATGTCCAGCGACAAATAAAATATCGCTGTCAAAAAATCTATTCGGTAAAATCATGCTAGGAATTGCATATAAAAAAAATGTCCAAAGCAACTTCTGTATAGAACTTTTGAGGTAAATTTACCTTTTCAACCAATCCCCAGTATCCTTGTAAGACAAAAAGTGAAAATTGGAGCGTGTCGAGGAATGCGGAGCGCGGTCGCCGGATCATTTCGGTCATTATGATCATTACCGTCATTATGAAAGTGTATCTACGCTCAAATATCTTCTATTACTACTTACGAACACCCACCCTTACAACGTTTGAAAATATTTGAAAACATTGTTATCTTCAGCTCCCTCTTCATTAGCTGTCTTACAGTATTTGTGCATTTTTTGTTAAATTTAAAAATTTATGAAAAATCTAGTAGGTACCCCCAGGTTCACACTGCTATTATAGCATACTTCCCTTCGAATCTCCAATCAATATCTTGCTAACCGAAAAAATCGACGTGATTGAAAGTGCACTACGAAGTACCTAGACGTTGTATATGTCATGTCAGATACAAGACAAATCGATCGTCAGTTTGTGAATAAAAATAAAAATAGACTCAAATTGGAGATAGTGACAATCAATCATGAACAGAAGGCCAAGAGTCGCAAGTAGGTAGACAAATTGAACGACGTCCAATAAGAAACACCAAAAGTATCTTCTTAGTCAGCGCTTCAGGGGTAGGTCCGTTAGGTACTTAAGATCAATGAAAAACCCAAGGTTTTTAAGGCCTGTCATTATTCATTCTTATCTGCTGCTTATTCTTCGGGAAACATTGGTCACGCGTGACACTGGTGAACTGTCGAGTAATCAGAAAAGGGCATAAATCACACAAAGAGCCTGTTACGGCTTTATTAAGCCGATTTGTAGAGTTAGGAATGTTACGTAAATGAATACACTTACAATAGATTATAAGGAGAAGCCGGATGATAGAGATGCTACCGAATTTTCATTAAATTTGGTAGTTTTAAAGTATTGTTTTAACACTTCGATGTGTGTTAGAAAAAAGTATCATAATCATAACTTAGGTACCTAGGTATATATTTTTTTAGATTTTAAATTAGTGTAGGTAAATTAAGACAAGATGTTTTTTGTTATAGGATTTAAGAATTGCAAAATTCATGCTATTGATTAGTAGATATTAACTAAAATACAAGACCTACTAGTACTTACTTCGTTATAATAAAGTATTTTCCTTTTTAATAACAACCACTTGAAAATACTCCTTCCGCCTTGTAGCTATGCATTTACAGCCAGAGTTGTTCACTGGTTTAAATTAAAAACGTTGATGAGATTCCGAACCATTCCTGGCTCAGGTTATTCCTGTCTTGATATTATAATCGATTTAATTTTATCTCCGACCAATTGCTCCATCTGATCACAAAAATAATTGCTAACGACCGCTTACGTAATCATAAGGTTTATAAAAAGTTTGAAGATGAAGTTTTTGGTGAGGATAATCACATGAGGCTCTGCCAAGGATCAATATTTTTTTTATGAAAAGTGTATTTTTCTTTTAACTTAAGTACCTACCTGTTTCTGACGTCTATCAGATATCTGTTTTTTTTTCTGATTTCACCTATAAATTGCTAAATTTCCTTTTTAACTTCGTATTGATAATTAATTATTGTATGCTACAGTTAGTTGTAGCGATCTGATATTGCGGTTTAACCCTGCGTAACCGGAGCTTGTGAGAATTAGAATAAGATACCCTCGCGCCGCCCGATTGCTCCCAGTCGTTTCCACGCGAAGATTATTATCAAGAATCCATTGATACCTTATGCGATATTCAAACAGTTCCTAAACCAACTTATAAGAAAATTTTGCTTGTCTGAATGAATAACCTCTTCATTAGGTACTTTTACGGAACTTTACGAGGACTCAAAGATGGGCAATACACAAATGTTAGTTGTCGTCTCTTCTTTGGACATGACAAAAGTTAAAGGGTTTATTGCCAATAATTATTACGCCTACCCAGCTACTAGCGCGTTCAAACAAGTCATAAGATTGGGCTACAGGACAGGAGAGGTCTCTCTCATGTGCACATTAAATTTGAGACTCAGAAAGCCCAAGCCTATGATTTCTTTTAACGGGCTAGTAGCTGGGTAGGCGTACTAAATACATTTGATCTTTCTTAGTACAATTACTGGCTATAATCCCTTGTTTTGTCTATAGAAAAGACGCGATCTAACATTTGAGTGCGACTCGGATATTTTCGATTTGAAGACAACAAATCCTCCTTGTGTATGTCGGAGGTGTATTAAATTAACACTAAAGATGGCAATTGTAAAATTGTAGATACATATCCCTAAGGTGAAAGGGGAGGAGTGAAAGTTAGCGATGCGATTACTGAGATTAATGCCATGAGTATTATTGAGTATTGTTATGAGAAATCTACGGCGATAGAGTCTTAGTTGTAATTAAATAAAATATTGCGATTGCGTGAACGGTGCGCCGGAGCCGCACGTGCTATGCACCCTGCTATTTGTGTTGCCGCCCATACGAGTGTATAGTAAACATTCCCCGCTGCCGTAAACACGGCAAATGCATCCGTGAAATAAAACCAATGTGCCGACCAGAATAAAGTCTTGCGCAAGTGATACAGGAATTAACCTGATTTTGTGGAATTATCGATTGCCTTAGATCGGAAGCGGACGGTGGGATCGAGAAATAGGTAAATGTAGTTCTAAAATTAAGGTACTGTCAGCCGAACAGGAAACCCTGTTGACACAATATATGTAAGTTATGACATTTCATGTACACAGTTACTGACAATAATCTATTCTTAGGTATTCTTATTACTGTATCAAAATTGTCATAGCTTGATTCTAATAAATTATTTAATCATACCAACTACTTAGTCACACTAAGTGTCGAATAAAGCTAATTCGACTTGATATATATCAGTATTTTAACAGTTCTATGGTATATACTTACTTACCTAACCAACTTTACTTTTTTTATTTTTAACGGCTCTATTTCAATCTTTGTAGAGCATACCAGTATTTATGTTAAACTCTATCTTGGTTTTATGAAAATAATTATTTATAACACAGTACCAGAATATTTATGCATTCGCATGTTTATCCGCGTTTCTTAAAAGCTGCGTCTATTTGCGATAAATCTCAATGTTTGAAATAAACTGCTTCACTGTGGACAGTTCCTAGTAAAGTCTGTGCTTTTGGTAACGTAAACGCGTCAAGAACTCAAGATCCACTTATTGGCCTTGCTTGAGAAATACTGAGCAAAAAGCTTTCATTTCAGAAAAAAATGTCGATGCACAGAAATTACGACGTAAGTACAAAGTTTTTATTGACGAAATATACTTCAATATATTTTCACAAATGTTCATATACTGATTTATCATCTGATAGGAAAGATATTAGTTAGTTTTTAAACGAAACCGATGAATAAATGCTTTATTTGTTGTATATTTTTCGCACTTTGGCTCGATAAGATGAGGCGTTAATTCTGGCGCTATTTCACACGCCTGTACCTACCTGAGGTGTAAAAGTTATAAAAAAGTGTGAAACGAAGTTGCCAGAATTCACCCTATAGGTATGCTTAAAGCCATTCATTTGCCATTTCAGAAGAACGCTGTAAACCTTGTTCCAGAAGAGGCTTTAAAGGTCAATGCTTTTATGACAATAAATCTTCAACAGTCTTGGCTGTTTTGGCTTTTTTAAGTACACATTTTGTTTTGACGGATGGTAGCGCGATACGATACAGTATGCACCTACTTACGTGGGTATACTTTCACATTGTACTGCACATTGTGCTTATTATAATTTTTTATGAAAAACGACTTTTATTGGCAGTCATGGTCTTTACAAAGGGCTGGTACGAGTAGATTCAACCAAAACACGTTCAAAAGAGCCCCATACGGCCTATTTGCATACATAAAAACTTTGTTTTTAATCTGATTATGCATTGTTATTGTTCACTTGTTTCAATTTAGTGTAATCTGATTTTATCCGACGTTTAGGCGCATTTCAGGGCTTCGCTGAAAGCCAGCGTTGCTGCACCTTACTGATGCAGCAACTCATGCCAAGCGAAGGTACATTTTTCGGTTGTCTTGTGTCACCAAGACGTAGGTACTACTGCTATTATTGTAGTTTTAAACTTTTTGTAATTATTGTATGTTTATGGTTAGGATACCATAAAACAAACATTTTTGTTTGTGTCTTTCTTTGATTTTGATTTCATACGAAAATCGAAGTAAAATATTCAATTTAGTTGTAGAGTTTTAATAAGTTTATTTTAAATTTTGCACACAAAAGCTCAATAGGAATGAAAACTCAATATCAACTAATTAAGTAAATTAGTCAGTGGTTATTTATTTATTGTACAAAATTGGCCAAGATACGCGAACTTTACAAAATGTCTTCTGATTCACCAGACAGTGCCAAAGAACTACAAAGCACCAGGGGTTGATTGATTCGGTCTTTTCTAAAATACTTTTACCATTTCAACTTAAAAAAAAGATGTTTAATATCATGGATATAGATACCAGTAACAAACAAATGTCACCGGGATACCAAGTGAGGAATGTTGTCATTCCTTGAGCATGATTACGAGCCCCGTCATTAGGCGAGTCAGAAGTGGGATAACTGCAAGCCGTAATGATTTAGCTTCCTCACGTACCTGTGAACACTTAACTGTTTCATAGTTTTTACCGATTGGAATTTATGATGCCGTTTTACGACCCCTTGATAAAATAACATCGTATGGTGGAGATGTAGAACTGTAGAGTTTAGAATTAAAACTCTCCATTTCTTTATTTCTATCACTTTTTAAAACCTAAGACTGCTAAAAGTGGCTCTAAAAAGCAAACAGTAGGTTGAATTTCTGTTAACTTCTCGTGTGCTTTGCCGATATCTTTTGGAAGTGGGTACAATTACAATGCGTGTATGGGTAAAGTGATAAATTGTCTATCTAATTAAGTAACTCTGTACCTATCACGCTATTTCAAGATGTTTAAAAAATGAGTTTGAATGACAGGAACTTCTGATGAAATGCAATGCTGTCTGATCAGAAAACAAAGACTTTTAAATCGATTAGGTTTAAACCGGCGTGCAGCTCTAGGTTCTAGCTATAGGTAGGCATGCACTATTATTTCTGCGCTCATTGTGCGACTGAACAAAACATTTCATTGTTTTAGTTTGCCGCAATCCTATGCCACAATGCTTACACGGAGAGTGAAAGGAATCTGTTAATGATTCATTGTTCAATTAATTTGAAATCTTGTTAAAATTTTGAGGAAAGAAATCCGACTACCTAGTTTCCGGACGCCTTTGTGTAATTATCTACCTGTACCTAGATTTAGATGAGCACGGTACAATAATTAACTAGTGCTGGAGCAAATTTTAGGTTAGGTAGGTTAGCGCCATTGGTTAGATTGATATAATTTGTCTCAATTCAAACAATGTAGAGGGATAGAATAGAGTTCCTTCAGACAGAGAGAATTATGTAATAGTACTGATCAAATGCAGTGGAAGTTCACTTTTCTTACTGTTTCTGATAGTTGTAGACTAGTACAAATACATACATACATCACGCCTGTATTCTCAAATGGGTAGACAGAGCACACGAAACGCTTCATAGCCCAAACCGTGACTGTTTCACGTTTCGTGGCCACTTTTAGCATATTAAGTATAAATAGGAGGACTGTATTTAAATCAGCACCTGGTAAAATTAAGTAATTCCTCTTTCCAGCAGTGCGCAAAATGGCGTCCCGATTACCACGCGAAGAGACAGGTCGGTAGGAGATGGCGAGCATGGCGGCGCCGGCGCACGAGCTGCGCGCGCAACACTCCCGCGACGGCTCGCGCGACTCCGGCATCTTCCACACCACCAAGGGCTTGTGGAACGCCCCGGGGTTGAACAACTGCTTCTTGAACAGCGCTGTCCAGGTCAGTGACTGCCTTGTTTTGTCCGCCCTTTCGTAATTCAGTCTAGATTATATTTTTCTGTAGTGAAGTATGTAACAGATATCATCACCATTCTGCGACTATTGTACGTGTGTAATTGTGTATAACAATTTTTTTATACAAAACATGGGACAACTTAAACGTACAAAGCCCAAAAAAATATCTCTTTTATTTTCTAACGTACTTATTAGTTACATAGACAGTGACAGGGTTAGTTTGTATCGCGCGAAAGCCTACTCGCTCTCTGCCGTGCTATTCCGGCTGCTGATTATCTGCGAACGATTGACAAAACATTTGAGAATTTCTTGCGGATATTTTTTATACAATGCATAACGCATTAGATAAGTGTAGTCAACCTTGGTAACCTTCATATACAACTCTTAAAAGGCCATCAAGCCTTCATACTGGGTTGTAAAAAAATGAAAGGAGCTTCGCTTGTAATGTTTGCCCAGCGTCCGCAAAATTCCGCGAGATGCTGATTAAATAAAGCGTGTACCTAAATGGATTCGTAAATTGTTTGCTTTGTGGAATGGTCGCTGCGTGGGTGGGTGCTAGCAAAACAGCGGAGTGAGCGAGTATTTTACCTACTTAAAATAAGGCACGTACGTTTACTTTGTTTAAGCTTTTTGACGCCAGCTTTAAGTATTACCTACCTCTGATATACAAGAGAGGGAAACCGTTTTTGAGACCATTGTGTGCCTCTATGTAGGTACCTAATGCTTAACGCGACAGAGTAACTTAATATACCTACCTATTGTTTCTTCATTCTCTTGAACAAATTCTTTGGTAAGTATGTTATGGATAAGGGGTAAATTTGAAATGTAAGTTCGGAATTGTATGGAAAAGCGGTAAAAGCTTAATGATAGGTTCTCTTCAAACCATGCCCGTTTTCTTAGAAGGTTGTATTTTAAAACAAACAGATAAGACGTGGCTGCGAAGTGTCCATAAACGTAAAAAGCTTTTTGAAGCTCAGGGCCTTGAGCTGGGACCGGTTTGAACTTCAATAATCCTTACTCGACTGTAATACTGGGTGATAAATCGGAGGATAAATGAGGCATTAGGCGTGAGCGTCGACGGGCATTATTCAAATATCATCGAGTAAGCCGGGGGCCTAATCCTTCACCATCTTGAATAAATAATCAGCTATTAACATCACTGATTACCTACATATACAGTGTCATCGGTGGCGAAGATTACATCTAGAGTCAACCCACGTTAGTCCTAAGAATCGCGTTGACTCTAATCATTCTTGCAAATGTTTAGCGCACGCTCGTGAATTACTCAATATGCTAAATGTTGATGTTGAAAAAGAAATAGATTTATAGTAAACAACACATCAGCCATGTGGTGTCGGGTTAAAAATTACAAGTCTCCATTTCCATTTCTTTCGTGGATGTCGCAAGAGGTGACTGAGGAAAATCTATCTAACCTATCAAACCATTCTCAAAGGGGCATACGGTCGCACAAACTATTATCTACATAGAACACAAATACAACAATACAAATAAAAAAAACCTTATTAGACATAAACTCCCTGACTTTTGATATTCTAATGGCAAGAATTATAACCAATAAGTAATACTTACTTGAACTTATATTTTGCTCAATGGTTCTCCTAGAGTGGTCATGCCAAGTGGACAATTTGGTTTGGTGACACACGTAACGGTGTGTACTCATTTACACTGCTTAGTCTATTCACTAGCTGCGGTCGTAAATGGAATTTTAACGAACAGAATTTTAGGTTCACTTTCGAACGCAGTTCTGTGATGATGATGAGACTACAGCAAGGGTCGTTGATGTGACTCTTGTACTAATAAAATTTCTAACGACCTGTACAATACAACCTGTTTGGCTTTCGCGTACTCACGTGTAGGTACATGAGTCTACTATATTATGAGCAGTACAGTAGCTGCAAAGAAATATGTCGTGAGCTTACTCAGTTCTTATATCCCCTTTTATGTTGAAGGTTTTTGTTTACTTCTCTAGTTTGACGGAGCCATATTAAAACTAACGATTCGCGGTTCACATCACTAAATCTGCTAACGTGTTTCATAGAAACTTTTAAGACAATGCTTTACCATAATTCCCACACTATTATGTTCTACTTTCGCAATGCTCTAACACATAACTTACACCCATTAGGTTTTTATTCGCTTTACTTACCTTTAAGTGCATAATTATAACGCTCATTACCAAAGCTGTAAGTATATTATTTATAAGCAACGTTAACAAGATAAGTAAAAACGGTTCATAGGAAAATAGTGACCGCTGTTTTGTACACGCATGATTTACATTCCTCAGCTCGTAGCGAGTTGATAAATCTGATACAATTTACATACAGGTAATTACGGCGGACAGGCGGGAAAAAAGTATCAGCGTCTCGAGCGAAGGAGCCGCATCAAACTCTCATTAAAATGCCTGCACCTATGATACCTCGGCGATGGACAATGGAGCCCATAAAAGTACAACGCACCTTAGCGGTGACTCGGGCTTCGTTTTTGTTGCATCGAAATTAATGACAAAATATTGCGTTAGATCAATTACTACGTCAACGCTATCAACCTTACCGAGAAACCGTAATCTAGGACTGAGAGCAAGTTGGCGTATCAATTTAAATTTCAGAGTTTAACTTGGTAAAGAAGCAACTTTAATGGCTTGCTGCCTTCCATTAAATTCCCGTCCCAACCTTGTCGAAAGGCATAAAGATAGCGTGAATTGTGGCTCGTGCCAGGAATGCAAGAAAAAGTTGAACCTATGTGTATGTGTGGCGTCGCCTCGTCGAGGTGCGCAGGAGTGCGTTTCGTCGGCCGTGATGGATCGCCTTCACTCCACGCAGCATTGTCGCGAAATGACCGCTCGTAAAGGACACTTGGGCAACTATGTCACATGATGAAAAGGATATTTTTAGTAGCGCTGATGACAGGTTTTGTGTTTTATTATTGTTCGGCACCGAAAGCTGAGTACAACATTGAAACTCTGGTTTTTACACCCTTTTTGCGTTTGGGACTTTTTGCATATTGTTTTTTTTATTTTCTTCAACTTAAATCTCCTGACTATACTGCTATTCAACGCCACTGTTAGACCGAATCATCCCAAAATTAATGGCAGTTATTAATAAAATTAAATAAAACAATTGTGGGAACTCGATAAACTATGTTTGATACGTTTAATAACAGGTTTGTTCCCATAAAAGTCACTCCTACAATCTAATTGGAGCACGCGATAGCCCTATCAATCTCTCGTAAAGGAATTAAAAATTACTTCATTGTGTCGTAAGTGTCCGGTCTCAAGGCGTCTGATTTAATTAAAATTATACGGACGATGAACTTCGAAAAAACTCAAATCCGCGTCTGCGTTGTGCACAGACTGCTCGTGTAACGTACTTAATTGTGTGGAAGTTAACTCCTAGGTAGGTAACGTATGTTTTGACTTCATCAAAATCATTTCGTTACTTCTCCATGCAGATTTTTGTTAGATCTAATCTAGTACCTAAAGCTTCAAGTCATTTAGGTCTAAAAGTTAAAGTCAAAAGCTAAATCTGTTGTTACCGGCTCGCACATCACACTATGAGATTACCGTGACTTTACCTACTCACTAACTACGACGGCGTCAAAATTTGTATAGAGAATTGTAATACCGCCGCTAGCAGTCTCTTGTGGAAGTCAAATTCTCTATGCAAATTGTCTACGCCGTCACCAGCGTGTACGGTCACAGTAAACTCATAGTAATGGTAGAGATTGCCTCACACACGCGTGTTTGCGCACCTGCGCGCGCGTCAGCCCTTTCATATTGTTTACCGAGCCCTTATCTCTTCCTTATGACCTAACAGTACTCACAAGATTACCACATTGTGTGCTCCGTCGGTCTTTCCCCACATCTCAGCTTAATTGAAAACAATATCACAAGGTCGTAAAGTCATTTATAGATTTTACGCCCTGTGTTTGTTATTAGTCCCGTTTCATTACAAATCGGTAGTTGCGTGTGGGAAGGTTTGTAAACTCGCTCAATTCGCCGGTTCGTTTAACTCCGGTTCGGTCACTGTTGCCCCCTTTAAAATTTGTTATGACAACTTGCCCCCGTTAGCCGTATGTATTTGTATTCAAACTATGTATAGACTCATAAACGTTTTGCCTTTTGATCGTTCTCAGTCTACCAAATTTGGATGCGATCGGTGCGAGCAAGATAAAAGTACCGATAGGTTTGGGCAGACGTCGTTATTTTCTAAACGATTCTCTTTGAACAGGTGCACGCGTGCTTACAGAAGTTATTTTACTAACTATCGGGCATTCTCCTCACGTGCGCGGCGAGTATGTAAACACTCACGGCGCCGAGCCAAAGGCTTTTAAGAATAGGTATCTACTTCTACTATCAAATGGGTTCTAATTGCTTCAAACTTGGACGGTAGATTGATCGGTCCAGAAAGTAATCAAAGTTAGTGGAAGTTGTAAATGATAAATGTTGTCAGTGATGTCTGGAGTCGTTTGTGAAACAATATGCTAGCGGTGATGAATGGCGGCTCGTTAGTTTGATGGAGCGCTGCCTGCGCCCGCGCATTGGATTGATGTCCGCAGACACACGTCATGTCACGGCAGACGGTTGCACTATGTTTAAACTATACAATCCAGACTTTATTTAAGTTTTATTTCGATTTTCGAACTTATTTGACAGAGTTTAGGTATACATTTTTAAGTAATGGTTATGCTCACAGTATACTGATACCGGCTGTAGTTACCTTACCAGGTATCATACTGGTGTAACTAGTTTGCCTCATCCTGTGTCACGACCTTTTGTTTTATATATAAATTCACGTATAATTTTCTATAGCTAAAACCTGTCAGAATATGCTAATCTCATAAATAAAAGCGTTAAAAATATCGCAAGATTCAATATTTTCATTTATATGGGCGTCTGGCAAAACATAATAAGTGCTACCGATTATAAAGTCGATGTACCTATATGCAATTACTTGTGTAGATGGAGACTCATAAAGTTTTAATTTACGAGATATAAATTATTCAAGATCATAATCTGATTTTGATTCAAATTTCGGGCACGTCTAAACTCATATGCATGTGTTAGGAGATATAAAAGTTGGTCATAGTCGCTTAACGTGTCGTATCGAGTGCTGAATTTTAAACGACGCTATCATGCCTGTAGTAAATTTAAATAGCCTGCTTTGCTATCTGTAGTGGTGGGAACGAAGGTAATCGTAGTGGGTAATATGTGTACATAAATGAATATTGGGCGAAAGAATGCACTCTACAGGTAACATATTCTTTGTAACTTAAGTCAATAACAAAATCAGACATCAGTTACATACATATTCATACATATTCTCACGCCTGTATTCCCAAGAGGGGTAGGCAGAGCACATGAATTCAAAAAAATCCAGTGCCACGTTTAGCAGTCTCAGGGTAACCAGATGGTCAAACGTGATATTGCAGTGACAGGTTGCTAGCCCATCGCCCACAATACACTAACCCTTTCCCAGAGGTGACTCTTACGACACCCACGGGAAGAAAGGGGGAGGTGCTATTCTACCCGGCACCACACGGGCAGACATCAGTTATTACAAGTAATTAGGATACTTCTTTGTGATAATGTTGTGAATGTGAATAAAATGTGACCATTTTAGTTCTTTACCCGCATCTCCGGATTTTAATACGAGTAAGACAGAATTATACATCACAGATTAAAACAACACCTTCATTTGAGGAAAATAGTTTTAGAGGCTATAGAATGAGTACACAAGTTTACAAATAGACTTAACCTACCTTTACCTTAACTTAACCTAGTCTGTAAAAATAGTATGCCGAATACACCTGTAGAAGTAACATCTGTCGATAGTCGGTCAATACTTCACGCTAGTTGTTAACAGCCATAACGCGGCGCGTGCGCCTCGTAGATAATTTAAATTTAATTAAATGTCAACTGCGTTATTAACATTTGCAATGTTGCAAAGGTGGCCTCGTAACATACTCATACAGAAATAAGATGCTACTCTGAAACAAATTGTCTTAGTCATGTATTCGTTCGTTAGTAAAATGTTCATTAATTTTTAACTTTTATTACATTCAATTAGTTCCATATTTTCAATAAAGTGTACTGTTCTCCAGAATGCGAAAAATGTTTTTTGTCGTTGTTTTTATGAACGATAATACACGCTTGTAAGTGTTTTTACTTGGTCACTTAAGTATGTTTTATGCTCCTATCAGATCGCTGTAAAGTATTTATTTTTTAATGTAATATGTGATATCAATCTATCTACAGAATCTACACCAACCGAAACATTTCTATTTTTCTATTTTTTTTATGTTGTATTCTATTTCCATTAGCTCGTTTCTTGTTTTTTGTTGTTTTCTTTGACTATACTTGTCACTATCTACAATCCAATAAGAAACGTCAGACAGTGCAGCCACCCCCGCGCGTGTTGTTGTGTCAAACCTACTGGTAATACTAACATACTATACCGGTAAAAATCACGATTAACTGTAATATCTTTATAGCTCAAAGAAACAATGAATCAAATGTTTTTTGAGACTTGTTTTGTTGTTGGCCGCGCAGGTGCGTCGGCGCAGCCACATTCCGTCGCGCGCCGATATCCCGCCATTTCCGCAACGCAAGAGTTTCTTCGATCAATTTTCCACTAACAATAAATATTTATACGATTAACGTATCATATATATCCCCTGTCGATCAGTATCTAAGTATCATTTATTGTTATTTTTATAGCTTTATTATTCAACAATGGGCATAATAAAATCTTAATCTTAGGTAGGTATTTGGTATTGTGTTTTAATTCTGAACACGACTTAGTATGATAATGGTTTCACATAATTTTACGCTTAATGAGGGAATTTGGCTGAATATATGTTTCAGAAATCACCTTATTTTGCAACATAACAATCTAGTAGCAATCGCATATTGATGAGCGAAGTTGCTCATTAATTGCAATATTACCTATTTTGTATTTTTCGGAAGAAAAAGGAATTCGCATTGTATTTCTAACAGTACCGTATGAAAGGTCTACGGCAAGCAAGTAACGTTAGAAAAATACAGCAATATTTTAATTTTAACCTATAAACATGATCGGGAGTTGATTCTGTTTTCTTTACTACCCTCATGTTCTAAAGTTCATTTTAAAATATTACCCGCTGGACAAACCGATGTCTTATTTTAGCATAGAGCAAAATTTCTGCTGCGAAACAAAACTTGTTTTCCGCTGCTCTCTGGTCAATAAATTCAACACATTATCTACTAGCATAAAGCCTATGACAAGCAGACAGAATCGTTTTCCGATCTCGTAAAAAACTAGTTAAGTAATAACATAATTATCGTAATTCCTAAGCGTCGCGGTTGGTTGAACTCTACTGATATGTAAAGCAACTGTTTTGGTCCAACACTTGGGACCAACTTAAGGTGAGGTGCTGCCAAAGAGCCACCATGTAAACGTTTTGACGAACAAGTCTCAGTGACTAACAAGGGAAATCGTAGATTTTTCCATTAAAAGTGTTTTCACAAAATGTCTTTACTATACCAATATATATAGCTACGTTTCCGACAGATTGTTGAAGTTTACATGTCGTTGTATATAATTTAAAACAATAGGCGAAATACTTTTAATAGCCAATTTATAGCGTCTTCCAATAGAACTTTGCAACTAGGTATGTAAATTGATTTTTCGTATCTAGGCATATTTTGAGTGTCAAAGTACCTAGATCCTAGATCATCAACATACATTACTTCACCACTAAATGACAATTGCGTTCAGTTTTGACATTAGTTCGCTGCTGTTGTTTACACGACTGCCAGCTTCTATTAAAAGATGGTACAAGTAAAGGGTATGCCGATTGTAATCAGAGACAGTCAACATCAGAGATAGCATTGGGTCAAACGTTTGTGCTCGTAGGTGGTTCTTAGTGGAGTCGTGTGGAACAATGAGAGGCGCGAGGTGGGAGCTCCGAGACGGTAGCGCTACGGGTCGCCGCCTCCGGAAGGAACCTTATCGTGGGAACGTGTGGGAACAGACGTAGACGCCCTTCTTGTACACACCTGTGCTTCTAATTAGTGAATAATTGTTACTGTATCCAAAATAGATCGCGGTAACGGAATGAGTCTTTTCATAAGCTATTTTGTTGGTTTTAACAGAGTTCGAATAAAAATAACTGTATAATTTTTAAATTTTATTTAGGAGTAAAATGTAAAACTGCCGTCCACCTACATGATGGACAGACGACTGAAAGGTCGCTGGAAAACGCTGGATACAGGTTGCTTCCAACAGGTATTCATGGAAGTCTAAAGGGGAAACCTATGTTCAGCAGTGGACGTCTTATGGCTGAAATGATGAAAATGTAAAACATGCAGCATATATTCTTACGAATATACCCCTACCTCTTGTTTAAAAATATGTTAAAGTGATGGCTTGCACGAGTAGGTCAAAAATACTTTCGTTTTGCTGCTGATGAACCAATAGTGTGGAAACTCGGATTGGGAATCGTAATTGCCCCAGTAGAGCGTCAATCCAGATCCCACGGCAGTCATAATGGCTACTTTAACATTGTGGGTCATTTTATTGCATTTTTAATAAGCAGTTTGTGGGTGCACCCGTCACGGTTCGTGATTCAATTGTTCTATCAACTTAAGAAAATGATGGAAGTCCGTCAACGTTATTGTCCATGTATAGAATTGGCTGTGGAAATAAGAATCGAAAGAACCGAAATACTTAAAAAAAAGTATTACAGATTCGATAGGTATTATAGCTGTAACGGTAGACACACTATTGTGCATAATGTTGGTCAGATAGTCCATTGTTGCCGATGATTCCGCTAATAAAAGCTTTCTAACCTTAGGAATTAGCCTTGAGCGGCTAGTCTCGAGCGCTTGTGGGGCACTCTGACCGATGCAATTTTGGTACAAATTTACCCACTGACCCAGTTGATATAATTAGTAGGTAGTGACTTTCCGTACGTTAAAATTGATGAAATGTTAGTTACAGGAAAATAAAACCTTTAGGTTTAATAATTTATATTTTTTAACAGTGATGTAAGTACCTACTCATTGATGACGTGATATACCTTTATCTATCAAAAATTGCGAGTTAAGACGTAAGGTTTTATGTGTGTTTGCAGAAGCGGCTCTTAGATCTTTCTCTACGGTCAGTTAAAAATCAACAACGGTGAAAAATAAATACTAGGATCACGTCATGCCAATTTATTTTACTAAAATTGCGTCATCAGGTGTAATTTTATATCAATTTCGACTCTACGTGTGGTCCGGAAACATGTTATCAAGCGTTTCCACGGCTGTCTTCGTTTAACCGTTTCTGTAAGTCGAGCGGAAACTCTAATGCTTAAATAATTTAGAGTATACCTATAATTCTTGCTCTAATGTTTACAAAAGATTACCAGGGCATGTTTAAGAGTTTCCGTCATTACACTTCATCCTGTTTTTCTTATGGTAATATCTAGAATTCTGGTTTACTTTTACCCCAACACAACATAGATACATAGATATTACGTACTTAATCAAATAAATAATTACTACCGACTTTCTTAGAGCATATTGTGTTCATTTTGATCATCATTTCCCAAAAGATTTGATGAAGTCTACACCAAACCGGTTATTATTTTGGCAAAAAAAAACATTTAGATTAGTCGCAGAAGTCTATGTAACTTGTTAAGATTTTAAGTCATTCTTCTGGTAATTATTAAAAGGTGCTTGCTGCATTTAATGTGCGTAATTGCCTTTTAAAACACCATCACTATTACTTCTAGTGACTATAAAGACAAGTGACTAACGGGTCAGTAACTGTACATGTAATTTCCTTAGCCTCCTAAAAATCGTGTTAACAATGAGTCGTCCATAATTAAAAATCGAACCATGTCCTGATGGCAACCCCCGTCCATTTAAACCACATTATTCGCTCTATTGACCACTCGGACACACCGCTAGACTTAACGTGAGACATGCTTCAATACACCCGACACTATTATTTGACGGGGTCGTCTAGTGGCATATGGGTCATGTCTTTATTTACCTCAGGCCGTGTGTGCGGTATGATCCTATTTTGCAAACGGGTCCTAAGGTCTTAACAAGGAAAAGAAATAAAAGTTGTGTCTCGTGGTCAAAAATTCATGACTGGGAGGCGAAATACATTTGATTTTCTCTGCTATAAGTAGTTACCAGCTATATGTATACCCTTGACTTTAGTTGCGTCCACAGAAGGGACGCTAACTATTTTTTGTTTCTGACTCCAAACACGGTATGATCGTAGGACGCGTGATTAAGAAATCTCCAAAACTGATTGAGGTAACTGTGCACCACTAAGACAGTCAAACAATTTTAGGTTTGGCGTATGTAGTTTTAGATCATAACATTTTATTACAGACCTACAGTAAAAACCATGAATACTTTCGAAGAATGCTAATTAAGTTAGTATATCAAAATAGTGCGCGTCTGTCCGCTGCCGTGGCGCGTAGCTCCAGATGATGGATCACGGATTGATCCGAAACATGTCGAGCTAATCTCGGTATATACAACGTGAGTAATCCGTTAATTTTCACTATGAGTGAGTTTCACGGTAGTTTTATGTGTAAAATATATCAAAATTGGTGATACTTATGGGTTGGTACTTTAAACGTCCCGTTAACTCTCAAGCAGGAAAAGCCAATACACACTTGCCAACATGGCAAACTTGAGGTCCATTTACCTGT
This sequence comes from Adoxophyes honmai, assembly GCA_005406045.1. Lineage (NCBI taxonomy): Eukaryota > Metazoa > Arthropoda > Insecta > Lepidoptera > Tortricidae > Adoxophyes > Adoxophyes honmai. Next base: position 52,168 of record BHDV01070613.1, on the reverse strand, counting down.
TGAGTTTGCGTTTCTAAGAATCAGTCAGTAGGTAAGAATGAGTCCGAAAGTTGCCGAGGGGCATGAGGAACAAAGTTGAACCGTAAATTGCGACGAGTTATTGTTAGCACGCGGGTTGTCGTGCTCTCTGAACCACGACCCGCTGAGTCACCCTTCCTGGCCGTCTTCAAGGATTCGATCCTGTGACTAACCGCCACAAAAACTGCCTTTGTCCATTGTGAAACGAACGAATTGTAACGAACTCACAGTTTTACCCGTTCGCTTATTGGCTCTCTAAGTTATGGCAGCTTTAGACAGTTAGGCTTGATTACAAGCGACTTTTATTGACGCTCAACTCAACAGAATGTCGTTACCTAATACCCGGTAAATTTCGGTAACATGACACTCATGCCCTTAAAAAATAAGACACTCTTGCTCTGACGTCTCAAGAGCTTTAAGTTTAAGTTGTCAATTCTCAGTGAGTGCTTTGCAAGTAAATATAGTTCCGCCATGTAGGCAAATACTTAATATATGCGAATTCGCCTCCAGAAAAACGTCTTTAATTTCCAAAGCAGTGCTCGGGGCGGCTTAGCACAGCCGAGACGTGTGGGAACGCCAGCCAAGCACGACCACTTGTCTTGGGCAACGATCTAATTACTACACTTACCTCTGGACGGTCATAGGCCAATCGGGTTATGAATAACGTAAAGCTACCAATCACGTAATTGTATGTGGCTGAAAGCGTAAGCTGCAATGAGGAAGCTTAAATGTTCGTGGGCTTTTGTCAGGAGCAATTTTATTGTTTCTGATGTCTTTATCAATGATTGAAGGTGCATGTCTGTAATGCGGGATTCAGTTAGGGAGATAGTATGGCATTAGTATAAACGAACGGACGCTGTCCGTTCAAACCATCATATCCCATAGACATTTGAAGGCAAGTGCTTCTGCTTTATTTTGCTTCTGTAGGTATACTTTCCGAGTATTATTCTTTTTAATTAATACAGTATAATCTAATCATAGACCGTCCAAAGAAAAACATATTCCATTTCATCACCTTATTGATAATAATGCAGTTGTTACAATTGGTTTTCAATAGAGTTTGTAGGATGGAGTGTTAAGTGGCATTTGCCACAAACTATTGGTAATATGACTGTGGGATCGCGGTGGCATCTTGCCTCCTGGCTACACTGGAACTTAAGGCGCTAGCACATTGGTCTATGTTTACATGTCTTATCTTTGAAAACAGTTTTTTTTGTGATATTTTTTGCATACTGGTTATCTGTGCCAATACTATTAAACAAATCAAATGTAGAGCAGGTAAAACATGACTGTCTTGTACTTGTTACTTTGAGGCTGTTTACACTTTATTTATTGCAAGCGAGCATTCTAGTATCTGATCTTTAATGCAAAGCAGCAATGTAAGGTAATTTTCGTAACAAAATGTCTAATTGTACTTAACTGTCGCTACGTGTTGTTGTTTCTTCTAAATCAGTATATTATGCGCACCGACACGTACCTTTTTAACCGTTTTTGTTACATAAATTCTCTTACTTTACTCTGTTGCATTCGCAACTCTACAAATGACAAACAGACCAGTGTAGTCGCCCCTTTGCCAGCCCAAGCATGGGCGCCACCTCTAGCTTTTTGCGGTTACAAAGAGAAACTGAGTATTCCCATGAGTTTATGACACGGAAGGCTTGGAAGTGTAAAAATATATTGTAAAACATTTTATGCATGGTCAAGCTCAGCGAACATGCATGTCTTTGTAAGTACAATTATGTGCTTTACAAAATTATGCTTTCATTTTACGCTACATGCCCGTAATATTTACATAAAATAAGTGTCTCGTGGAAACTTGTTTCTCCTAATTGAGCAACACTTGAACTTAATTTCTGTAATTTAATTACTTACTACGTAGTCTCTAAACTAGTATGTTGTACGAATATTGCTACTAGCTGCACGTGGCAAAACGTGGGCCGTGGGTCACTCCAGGACGTAGAACCTTCAAATCACATTACGGATGTAATAGGAAACTAACGGGCCGGCCGCCTAATACGTCATGATATCAATAAGATCCTCGTCTCACAGTGGTTCCGCCATCTTTGATTCTCGCCACAAGCTGCGCGGGCGCCGGCCTCGCGATCGCCGTGAGAATCACACTCCTGTCGCGGTTCACGAACTTCTATTATAATGCGACTTAATACATGTATATTAAGCAGAGTTTATTGTTTTACTACTTTACAGCCTTTTTGTTGGACAGCTTAGTTACTTCGAGCCTTTTGAGGAAAAATTGAACTGCTTTAAATTGTAAACGTTCACATTGAGTGTTTACGTAATTTGTAGGCAGGAATGTAATAAATTATCATGGTTTAACTTAATCGGGATCGGTAGTCTCATTGAAATAATGTGGGGACCTAATTCTCGGGTAGTCCAATACGAAGCCCAGTAGCACAATTTAAATTTTATTGGCGTTTAAACTGAGTTTGAATGCAAATTGAAATTCTTTTTCATTCTAATTTAATCAGCTTATGACCACAGCCTTTTCCATCGTATCTCCGTTTGGGGTGAATTAAACATTTTATTTATTCAGTTAGTTGGCAGTTATCTTTTATCAGATATCTAAACGTTTGCCTGCACTGAGTCTTTACTTGATTATTTTAATTTAACGTGCTTTTCTACGGTCACTGCATTTACATTTCAGGTTTCAAAATATCTAATGGTCGGTTTCTGTTGAAAAAAAAGCTCGTTTAATTTAAAAAGAACTTGTAAGAGAAGGCAGTGACGACATCTCGTTATTGTCGAGATGTCTCATCTAAGTCGTCTACAAATTAGGTACTCGGTTGTCCAATAAACATACCATTGTGGTGGCATTCCTTCACGCTCACTTTCCTAATTTGAGGTGACAATATTTTTTGTAGAAAAAAGTGTCGACTCTGAAAAAAATAAAACTGACTGATCAGACTTGAGGTGGTTTTTGGCAGTGAGTTTTGAAATTTAAGCCAGCGGGAGCTGAAAGAGAGACTTTAATTTTAAATCATGTTTCAAAATATTGTTGTTTTAAAACTCTTAAGGGATATTTTCGGCTTTGTACTTAGGTACTTATTTTTGTACATTGTGTTTTGTACAACAATACTTAACTTTTATATGCATACATACATTTACATATTTATAGTCCTAACAAATCACATTATCATATTAACCAGCTCTATATTTCCTTAATCCAAAACACCACAAAATAACTATTTGATAAAAGCTTTCAGAACAATAGATTAGCATAAGGCATTTGACGAAACGACCATTTTAAAGAGGTGAGCAATAAAATGTAAATAAGCTATTCGGACAGCTATAGTTGGGCGTTAACCTGTCTTCGCTCGATCATAAACCTGGAGACTATAAATAACCCTAAACTTGGAGTGTTCCGTAATCGAGGACGGTAAACTTACCTTTGAGTGGCCACGTCAATTTAGAATCGTAGAAAGCATTTTTCCGAATGTAATTTGAAACAACTGAGGCTAGGCACGTTACCTAGGTAGGTACCTATATGAAAAACAAAAGCCAACATAGATAGCTAACTGGAGTGAGTAGGTTAACATATTTCCATGATTTCTCTTAGTATTTTACTAATTGCAAGAAGCGAAGATATCCATTAAAATAATTTATTGATATGCTTGTGCAAGGCGATATGACTGAACAATCTATATTGACACCTGCACATCATCGCTTACTGTTTAGTCTTAAAGACTCCATCCAATAAGTAATGTATCGGTTGGCCTACTCGTACATCATTTCGGTCAATGCACTTGTCAATCAGGGAAGCCAGACGTTTCGATAGAATTAGTGGACGACCGAGAAATTGGTTCACCGGGCAGGTTCTAGGTAATCTACTGGGTATAAAACCTCATTGTTTAATATCAAGACAATCGGCTGTGGTGATTTTTAATAACGAGGTATTGTTATCGAATTTATATACGCTTTCTTCACGCTCGAGGTATATTGGGAAATGAGATTAGATCTAGGGACTGAAGTAGGTATTAAACTCTAAACTGACCGATCACGCAATGAGACTGAGATATGAGTTATACTATTTAAAACCTCGCCAGACTTCGTTAGACAGTTCCCTTATTTTGTACCATGAGTTTCAGTACTAGCTACTTGCGATTCGGCTTTAACTACGTAGGTATGGACACCACTATGAGCGTTAAGCAATACTTTTCAGAGAGGCATTGGAACCTGTCCAAAACTAAATACTTTATTATATCTCGCCACTTAATTTCTTAACGGTATTGCTCTTTGGCCGATTAACCTCCGTATTGGGACCACACGAGCCACCTAATCAAGGGATACGAGCTTTTCTGGTTCATTATCTAAACGGTTACGAGAGAAAACACCATAAGGCACGGCTCGAGTCAAACCTGTTGTAGAATTTAGGAGAAATCTCGTGCGATACCAGCCATTATGCGGCCCAAATCCACTGAGCATCATGCAAATGAAGTGAGATAAATTAGCTGGACGACGTTTGTGTGTTTATTGGTTTAGTTCTCGATCGAGAACGTCCACAATTTGGTGATACAAATTTGGACACATATCTGCGCTCACTAAGGTGTGGTGTAATAGGAAGTGATGAAGGTATCTAGCAATTAGAAAAACAGTTATTGTTATAAGAGAATAATGCGTTACGTTTTGAGATTGTTATCTAAAGACAATATAATTGTTCACATGATTAATTGAATCTTGTGTTATGAATGGCAGGAACCTGATTCTGATGTAGGTTCATGCTCTAGATTTTTTAAATTTCTTTAACAGAATGAACTAGCAATTCAATTCCCGTATGTGTCTGCTGTCCACTACTCAAGCTGTTGAGTTTATTGGGTTCGAAGATAGTAACTAAAAGACGCCTTAAGACAAACCATATACGTTTAGGTAGGATATCATTGTAGATAGCGCAGCGTTCAATATTCAGCCTGAGATTTGTCAATAAAACTTTGCATTGAGTCTAGACTCTAGACTAAACTTACTCATGTTCAATCACGGGTTCACTTGTCTTGCTTTGTAATGTGTAAACGCCAAATTCCTCAATGTCATCATTACGAAAATTTATGCAGCTTTTGTTATATCTACTTAGATATCAAGTTACAATACGACGTGATGGAACACCTTGAACCTCAGGTCAACGAAATATGCGATTGCGTTACACAGCCTCATATTGTAGCTGTCGCCTATTTATTTTAGCTAACCCACTCATTTGTGTTTTCGACATCTTCTTAAGTCATCTACTGTTATTTATTTCCTTCGGAAGATTGAGAATAATAATCGCTGTCATCTTTCTTATTGAAGATATAATATGTATGAGAATAAGGTCGATGAGGGATTATTGTAATTTAAAAGAAAAATAAATAGTTTTTCATAGTGTTGCACATTTTTGTGTTATAATTACCTAGGCTCCATTTATTTTGTTGTAGTTAACAATCAGAATCGACAATTTTATTTCATTAAGTATATCCCCCTCCCTCCTCACACATAGACAAGTACCCAGTAAATACTACGTCATTTGTGACGTCTGAAAGCGACTATATCCACGTAACGAACAGGGAATCGCTCAAGATTGTTTCAGACACGTCGTCATGCAGACCGATCTAAAGAGTGATTGCAGTAAACCTCTCACGGGATCATAGCATTAGATAACCGACAGACGGCTGTCTGATACCAAACTCACCGTAAACGTCGCGGGCCTGTGAACGGCTCTGTACCATGAGTCCACGATAGCTGTAACTACTCGCTGGCTACCGATTTGTATAGAGAATTTTTCTCCCACAAGTGACTAGCGGCGCTCTTTTTTCCATACGAATTGTATACGCCTCTAGAGAGAAGCGAGTATGGTCACTGTAGACTCATGGTAATGGCTCTGCCGTGAGAATCGCGTGTTTAACCCACCCGCAGCATGCGGGCGAAGAAAGTTTGTAAACCGCGAATTATGGCGATAAGAACAATGGCTGTTGTGTAAATATGGGCACTTGTCTCCGCTCCACAGTGATCCGTGCAGAACAAGCTAGCTGGACAAAATTATTTGAGCTTTTTGAATTAAGTTAAATGTAGCATTTTGATATGGTTTATCATATAATGTGAGAAAAATTACAATTTTAGTTATACTTCTTATGTAAAAGTCCACCGACATAACCTGACCTCTTGTCACCTACTTGTACTATAGCGATCGAGGTCAGTTTAAGTTGGTACTTGTTCTTAGTTGCTAATAGTGATTTCCCAGGTTTAAATGAGTAATATAGTAAGTTTTCTCTTTTCTTCATAGGATTTATTCTATTTAAGGGTAAAAATGCGATAATTTACGAGATTATAATATTAAAAATAAGAAAAATGCAACTTTAGTGAAATTAATTACATGTAAGTAATCTATAAATCAAAACTTAACTAATGCGAATGAAACCTAGGTAAGCTGACGTTTTCCAAAGTTTCTTTATAAGAGTGAGACGTAGACTTGGAATACACGTAGTACGCCAATGCCTCATCACTTGTCAGACACCTTTGCTGCATCTGATTACTGCACTCTCGGGACAGTGGATGTCGGCCACTAACTTTTTCAGTCTCACTTACTTCTTTAATTTATTTATCGACGTTTCGTTTTCCAGATAACCTAGATGATATTTCAGCAGCGACTAACAGTTCTTCAGGTGTTCGTGACATGATCAAATCTTCAACACATCTACGAACGTTTTGGAAGTTTTGAACTCGCATTATCGAAGGCTGTAGTCGGTCGCCCAGAGCCCAGTTCATGTTCTTTCGTGCTACAGCATTCTTCAACTTGATCACAAAAAACATTTAATGTCAAGTCACCTTGAAACCACTACATATTGTTCGCTAAGAAGCGTTCTCGGTTTCTTCGTGAATTCTCCCATATTTCTGTAAGTTTCATGGAAAATCGGGAAATCACGGTATTTATATATTTAACAGACTACACCATTATACCGCTGAAATGTTGTATTTTGAAAACATAAGCGAATTGTGTACCATTTCGCTCATTTTTTGAATGTTTGGTCCAATTTTCAAAAAAATAATAATTTTGAAACTGTACGACTCCTTTCTGAAAAAAATTAATAAAAGTAAATTGGGCAAAAAAGGAGCAAAAATGAATAACATTTATAATAACCTAAATAGATGTAGCTACTCCGTAAAAAAAATCAAGTCGGGGTGAAGGGGGGGTTTTTAGTTACAGTCCAATGAATCCCAAATTGTGGTCATTATTTCGTAAAATTATAAGTTATCGACATTTTTTTTCGAGTAAAAGGAGAATAATATATTAATAAAGTGACCTATAATATAGTACTTACCCTTAATAGTAGAATCCATCACAAAAATTAACCGAAACTTGTGAAATCTGGCAATGACACTTAATCGCAATAGAAGCTAAAATGCAACTAAATTAAGGCACTGAACGTAGTTATTCTATACACTTACCCTTATTAGTCGTGTTGAAAATGATCTACGACAAAACAATACCTGCCAATGCTATCACCAACTAATATAGTAATTACCTTATTAAGGATTTCTAGATAAGTCAATTTTGTTTTTGTCCAGCTAGCTTGTTCTACGCGAGTCACAGTGCGCTCTTCTGAAGATGTTTTGAGTGTGCGCGCACCTGATGCATCAAACTAGCGCTGTCATGCCTCAGCTAATGACACTCGTGATTGTAGATTTTGTAGTCCAACAAAATGCATCGACTCTTCCTTCTAATTATAACTAGGTAGAGTTCAAAATAAATAAGGGCTGATTTCTAGATCGTGATTGGGGAAATGCTCCATAGGAAAGTATGCAGTTAAAAACTTGTAAATCACCTGGTTCCTTTAGATTAAAAAAAAGCGCAATGCGTTTTTGTGGTTGGAACTTACAAAACATAAGATCCATTACACTTGTCTAAAAATGCAAATATAGCTAACGTTCGTTTTAACAAATTAAAAAAGTGCGTCCGTAAATAAAATTCGTCCATTGAAGAACGGCGTCAGTAATTCGATATATGTATTTATAATTGTTACTACTTATCATGTGTCGAAATTGCTTTAAAAATCGCTAAATTACTTAAAAAAAATTACCCATAAAGAAGTATGGTCAGGCAGATCCAATATTTAAAACTTAATGTAAACTATCTGACCATAACATAACTAGCCGTTAAACATGGTTAAACATTGAATAACCTGAATATTACAGTAGCTGTTTAGCTTTAGCTCTATCTTTTATCTTTAAAACAACGTTGTTAGTTGTTAATGTAGCGCCTCTAAAATAGCACTAGCAATGACGCAAGGTTGGAGCAAGGCATTGCCTGCTTCCTTCTTATAGGCGCATCACTATTAAAAAGCTTCATTCAATTTGATGAGCTTCAATGTACTTAACTACAACTATTTCTGTTTTCGAGCAAGAATGTTTATTTCGGTGCAATAATTTGGAGTTCAATTATTCAGTTTTATCTTTATATGAGGCAGTAACGTTTTCAATTAAAAGCTTTCACTTGATTATGACACAGTTGCTTTAAATGTGTTCTTAATGAAAAAACCTTAAACATTAACTGTGTTATAAATGTAGTTTACTTTTATGCGAGTTTATTTCACGTTTTGCACTCACGTCTTTCTATATTTGGACGCCCTGTAACGGTAAATTACTTTTGAGCAGAGTTAGCACTTCCACTTAGCACAGAACTCGTTTCGACTTACTACGACGTACTACAACTCAAACACTGAAGCATACAGCAGGAAAGCAATCTTATCCTCGAACGTAAAGGAGTATTTTGACTAAGCATTTGGTAAAACCCTTGGGCTATCGCCAGATAGCAGCACAGACACTTCGTGCACGTACGAAACTTGAAACCGGTTGTAGGAGTTGTAAATGAACACACGTGTGGAAAGATCGTGTTAGTTAACAAAAAATATACCTACATACAGCTTTAATGGACAATCTATCGATGGGCGTCTAATCGGGGGTACTTGACCCTGATCGTTTTAAGAAATACGTTTAATGGAGGCCTAATGTTTAGATACATATAGAAAGGTAACCATAACAAATTTAAAATTACCTTGTCCTATTACCTCATCTGCTTCCTTAGTTTTTGCCTTGAAACGAAATGTGTTTTTTGTGATGATGTGAAGGGATGAAAGGGGTAGCGTTAGATTCTTTTGTTAATTCAAAATCAATTCAGAAGTTTATGACGTGAAAGGAAGGCTACCACGTAAAACGCATGATTTATAGATCTATATTTTATTAGTTGGCCGTTGCAATAAATGTAGTTCATATGCTTAGGCGGTATTGTGATTGTAGCACGCTCGTGAGGCCATTTTTATTGGTTTGAAACATGATTAATGATAGTTTTGATTGAGTAAAGGTAAATAATTTGATGTTGCTGTAACTCTTGCAAGTGATCCCTCTTTGCCAAAGAAGAGTTTCTATTCACTGTCTGCCTATCTAATGTTGGCATGCTTATTTAGAATAAAAAAATCTTTATTTAGAAATTTTTGTTTTCTTAAGGTATGTTACATTCCGAGACATAACACTCTATATAAATATCACGCCTCTATGTAGCAGAACACACGTAACGTTAATCATGTACCTACATAATATGGACTCGTACAGGCAGATCCGTGACCATTTTTCGCTTTGGAGCCACTTTTAGCAATTTTTAGGGTTCCGTACCTCAAATGGAAAAAACGGAACCCTTATAGGATCACTTTGTTGTCCGTCTGTCCGTCCGTCCGTCCGTCCGTCCGTCCGTCTGTCAAGACCCTTTTTCTCAGGAACGCGTGGAGGTATGAAGCTGAAATTTATATCAATTACTCAGGTCTACTGTCCCTTGAAGCTGTGAAAAAATCAAACTTCTAAGCCAACGCAATCAAAAGATACAGCCGTTTATGCCGCAAATTTTCGACACTTGCAAGGGAATCAAAACCTACAGGGTGCTTCCCGTGAACTCAGAATCTTGAAATTTGGTACGAAGCAACGTCTTATAGCATAGATAAAGGAAAAATTACGAAAATCATAAAATTTTAGTTACATCACAAAATATATATTTTTTTAATAATTTTAAACTTACTACCCATTTCCTCATAAACGCGTAGAGGTATTAAATTGCAATTCATACCAAATACTCAGGTCTATAATACCTTTAAGCTGTAACAAAATCAAACTTCTTTGTCAACGCAATCAAAAGAAACAGCAATTTAAGCTGCATATTTTGAAACTCGCAAGTACTCGCAAGGGAATCAAAACCTAAAGGGTACTTCCAGTCGACCTAGAATCTTGAAATTTGGCATGAAGTAACGTTTTATAGCACACATAAAGGAAAAATTCCGAAAACCTTAAATTTTTAGTTACATTACAAAATATATATTTTTTAATAAATATAAACTTATTACTTTTTTCCTCATGAACGCGTAGAGCTATCTATAATAAAAATACCATAGTTATGACTCGATTGTCGTAATGAACGAACTTTGTAAACCTTGCAGGTTTGTACGGAACCCTCGGTGCGCGAGTCCGACTCGCACTTGGCCGGTTTTTAAGTTTCACCTACAGTAAAAACGGTGCAAAACTGACTGTTCATAGGCATTGGCCTACAGTACGTCATCCACGGAAGAAATGGTGAGCTATAATTCTAAACCCGATATCCCACCGTCTGGAAAAGAAAAAGGTATGCACCATACTTATTTTTATGTGAAATAGTGACCACTTCAAATTAAACTCTTGACTCAAAATTTTCCACCTCGAACCTATCTTGTAAGCTTCTAACCAAAGTCGTTATTAACTTAAGAAGTGATAAATGACACCAACCAAATTCCGAACTACGTTTTAACACATTTCTTTTAATTACACACCCCGCTGCTTTAAGTGCTGGTTTCTAATCCCATATTGCTTGTCAGCGCTCAGCGCTCTTAAATAGAGATTGGGGAATAGGGAATTATAATATTAGTTTTTGAGTGATAAGGTAAATGTACCAATGCTCGACGCCTCAACGCCCAGTAGATGACACCCATCTGTCACCTGTTTTACTATGACATAAGGTTGCAAGTGCCATGTATTGGGTCAGTGTCGAGCACAGGGACGTTTACCTAACGTACCTAAAAAAATCTAGCATTTTTCTGAAAATCACCGAAAAAAGAAATCAGACAGTGTAGCTAGTTACGTTTTTAGCCTTTGTCTTTTGCATAGTACATAGTACCATGGGGCCACGTCGGATTCGATTGTAATAATGAAGTCATATTCATGGTCCCTTATTATGAAACTACTAATATCGCCCTGTTTTTTTATCCTTTTGCATTCTTATGCAAGGGTTATAAATTCTGACATGTGACTCACAAAAGCTAAGGCATTTTACGTAAGGCTTCTGATGAATCACGTCCTATTGTTAATTAATTCAATTGAGATTGCTATAATAACTGAATTCATAATAATCACAATCGTCTCAGATTATGTTCTTATTAATACGGAGTGCGCTGTGCTGATTAGCAATTATTTTACCAGGCAATTGTAAAATGAGCAGTTTAACGGTGATTCAGGGAATCGTACGACTTGTGTGTAACCGGTGAAGTCTACTCAAGTTTTGCTATCTTTATGGGAATAAATATATTACATTACAAGGCTTTGCGTAATGCGAAACTATCGATGGGTGAGTTAAACCAATTCTCATATTTACAATTAAGCAGAACTGAATTACGTTATTCTGAATTCTACTAACGGCCGCAGTAACGTGGCGAAAATGTCAATTTAAAACCGCGTTGGAAATAAAAATAACTTGATTAAGTCTCGCTTAATAGAAATATGAGACCGTTAAGTATACATAACTAGCGACCCGCCCCGGCTTCGCAAGGGTGCAATGGTGTTTCTCTACAATATTACGCATAAATTATACATATAAACCTTCCTCTGGGATCACTATATCTATTAAAAGAAACCGCATTAAAATTCGTGCCGTAGTTTTAAAGTCTGAAGCAAACATTCAGACGGACAGACAGCGATCGCGACTTTGTTTTATAATATGTAGTGATGGTGAACCAATTCCATCTAAATATAAATTAAACCATGAAAGTTCTCACTATGGACCCAACTAGATTGCCATAGAGTTTCACGTTTTGTCTGACCAGACAGCATATTTAATTTTAAGCATGTCGTTCATACGTAATTAGCGCTCACAGGATATATGCTCGACAAAAAACAGTTTCTTTAAAGTTGGAATTTAGTTATACATTTTTCGTAACAAGTCTGCTACGCTAGTTTCTTCAAGTAGAGCTAAAACTAGCACTTGACTGTTCCCATTTTACTCATATAATTTAAGTAAAAATGCTGTCTCGATAACTGGTCCAGCAAAACTGTCGCGCCTACAGTTACGACGCAATCCGAGCCTCAAGCCATACCTATAATTTAAATAATAGGTTTACCGACTTCTCGTTACCGTATTCCATTTCTCACCTACACTGGGATTTGTAATTGGGCCTCAATTACTTAGGAATGAAATAAGAAGAGTCGACTTACACTACTTACGGGGAGGCGGGTCCGGCCTTCAATGTTTTTGCTTTTTTTCCGGGATTACCTGCGTGCGTGAAATTAGATTATAATTCTAGGATCGCAGTTGAGCTCTTAAGCCTCCCAAGTGTTTTTGAAGTTGATAAATTTATAGCTCCTGGATATACATGTAAATCCTTAATAAGCTGGACAGCTAAAATAAACTACTTTTCTTTGACAAACAAATATGACGATACAGCGCATAGGAGTTCAAGTGACGTCACTAAATAGTATCTACAATTATCAGTATCACGTTTAAGCCCTCATTACAAGAGCTTAATGATCAATACCTTCCTCGTTTTTTTAAATTTGATGAACAAAAGTATTCGTGTCCAATATTTTTCCATAATATAACTGACGGACTAAATACAATGACATTTGTTTAACCTCGTCATTCCTAAATGAACTGACCGCCCGAGACTTGCAGACTTCCTAAAAGACAATACTAATAGGTAGAATAAGCATTGCACGGTGTTGCTCAACCTAATTATATAAACTAATTTGTCTGTCCATGGATATCTTATTATTATTATATTAAGTATTATTATATGTTGGTATGCACTCAGGCTAAGTAACTTGTTTATAATATTACAAGCCTCTCGTACCTAAGACTTATAGCATTTAATCTCAACCAAGGTCAAAATACTACATTTATTGAATTGAGTACATTATGCAGCTGTTTGAATTTGCATATAATATCTACCTAATTTGCATATACATATACCTTCCTTCGATTATGTGTCTATAATAACCTTCTGGCGAACGGCGTCAAATTTCGATCATTCAAAATGTCATTAACATTTGTACTTAATTTGCCGTGCTATGTCGGGCTTAGAATAAAACCTCTCTATTACATACATCTCGCCTATTCCCAAAATGGGTAGGCAGAGCATACAAAAAGTTGCATTGACAAAATCGTGACTTATTCACGTTCCGCAGCCACTTCTAGCATATTTTTTGGTTTTAAGTTAATAGGTACAATAGTGACAGGATGGTAGTCTGTTGCCTAAAGCACATCTAAACCTTATCATCCTAGTCGTCTCTTACGACAACCTCGGAAGAAACGGTGAGGTGTTATTCTAAACCCGACACCACACGGTTTAAATGGTGTCGAGTTCGTTATAATAAGGGATCGGAGGCTCTATCCCGCCTCCCTCGCTCCAAACAGAGCCTTTTACACCGGCCACCTGCCCCTGCGCATAAAAACACAATCGGAGCAGGTTATACGTTACGAATATTATTTTGATTGAATACGTACAATGCACAGAATACGATCTCAGGGTCTCTTGTTACGTTACGGGGATGTTTTTTTTGGTTTGCTACCTAAACACAAGTACAATACGTAATTTACCGTATATCGGCTGTGTGCCGTAGACCGTTCTGCCAAAATGATACTTAAGTAGGTACTTAAATAAATTATTAATTAAATTAGACGCATTTACAATGAGTATATTTTTGAAATCCTGGTAATGCAAAGATGCCTACGCATAAGCTATACTTAAGACTTTTGCCTTTTACTCGTTCTCAGGCTGCTTATGAACATGAAGATATCATCATTACGCTACGGCTAAAGACATGAATCCTGTTCTCATAAAAAACTTAATCTATCCGCATCCTGATATTCCCATAATAAAGGCAATTATTGCCTCCATTTTTATGTCATCAGTGTTCCCGCGCTCCAGGGTATCGGATTAAAATGACGTCTCGGAACAAAAGAAAGTCGTAGACTTTGCGTTTTGGTTCGTAGAGTCGCATGTTTACCTACCTATCTATGTAGTTTTAAGTTATCAATGCTATCGAAAATTTAGGAGAGCAGCATTTATGTAAATTCATGGAAAAGATTTAGTATTTTGGGATATGTAAACTTGTAGAGTTTGAATAGAGAGGAAAGATTTAATCTGTGACTATTGGACTGATTAAAGAAATATTTCGGTGTAGGTAAGCTACACTATCCTCGGGTTATGGACGCTAGTTGTAAAGCAACTTTATATAATACTTTATTCATAAAACAAGTTTATTTTTAGTTTTCGCACTTGTCTGCAATTAAAATTCTTTCTACGCGGTTGATGCGCTAAGTTTTTGTGTTTTCTCTGGGTTGTTTTTCCTTAACAACTACCATTATAACGTCGTTCCCGCGTTCCCGCGCTCCAGGGCACGTGAAAACAAAATGGCCGCTCAAAACAAAAGCCTCTCGTAGACCCTATACCTCGCTTCGTAGCCGCTCGGGGCGCTGTAGTACAGCGTTTACGGTTTAGTTCGGGTTTTATCCGCTGCCAAAGGGGCGCCACGGTCGGCCGGCGCGCGCGCCGCGGGTTCGGCCTCTACACTCCCACGTCCGAGCTCCCATTGTAAACACCGCTCGCGCGCGAAGTTTCACCGCTTCACCGTTTTCCCATGGACATAAAAGGATTGTCAACATGATGAAAGTTTATGAAGTGTTGTGATGAGAACTGTGCTTCAGTGACGGATTTAATTATGACTAAAGCAAAAATGACGCGGAACAGCGCTTTGTTCCACAGCGCGAAGGTGAGCCCTTTTACTTTAATTGTTTTGGTACTTTTGGTCACTGCACTGAACGTGGATTTAAGTTTACTATTTGGTTAAGGTTAGATAAATAGAGATTATAGTTAAGTTATTGTCAATGTCACTCAGCGTGTGATTTATGTAAATAAGATAATCTTGATTCATGATCTAGAAACATAAACAATGAAGAAAACTTTCATTTTGGTAAAATTGTAAGTAGAGATAGCGGCTGGTTGGAAATGTTTTTAATATTTTATTGTGATTCGAGCCGGTTCTGCGCCCGCGCCGTGATCTTGATCCCCTCCCCTCTCGGCCTCGGCCCTCTGGAGCCCTCAGAGCCTTTACCTTTGATTTGAAATAAACGAACAAAATCTTGAGCAGTACACTTGAAAAAGGGCATGCTTTTCGGGAATAACTACCTGTTATTCCGACTATCCCGAGGGACGCAATTGGTGATTGTTTACCTACATGTTTTGTTTGTACTTGACAATGTATGAATAATTTACTGTTTGTAATTTTGTAACATAAAAGGGTTGTTTATGTTGCATCATAAATTGTGTTATTGTTTATCTTCCTTTTGGCGATGAATTCTATAGCGTCATTATATGGTAAATTTTAGCTAAATATTAGAATTATTACGTACCTAATTAGAGTTAATAATTAATCTTACATCGCTTCAAATACTGCTGTAAAATCAGCAGCTAGTAAACAAGCCTAATAAATTGCTATCTAACCGAAAAGTACGGAAAAAACTCACGATGTTTACTCTGAATTTTTACAAAGACTACGTCCCACATCCCATCGTCCGAACGACATCAACGCGCGCGGAAGAGAGAAGTATTCAAATGCCGTAGGCGGAAGCGGGACAGACTATGTTTATATCTATACATATTATTATAATTATACAGGGATTTGTATACAGGTAGGTTGGCAGGTAGTGGCCATCGCCACGGATGGCCGCTCTCCCCTTTTCGTAAAGGGATGCACTGTAATGGGGCAATTTTTGTGAGTGTGCGTAGTTTTAGTTTCGGACTTGGGGGAGTTCGTCGCGGCCGGTGACCGCTAATGATGCGTGAACTAAACGATTTACTTACTCGCCTTTGAGGTAGATTCATTACACTCTTGACCTTTGGCTCAGTCGTTTTGAAAGGGGCAACTTTTGTGGTGCCTGCAGGCCGAAAAGAAAGCGGTGGTCTGAGATATATGACAAGAAGTTTTGGCTACATAAGATACTTACTTAGCACCTACCATTTAGGAATTTAATCACTTTTACCTTACCTACCTAGATCATTTTAAGACGTCATCATTCATGTGACTAGGATTATGCTTATCACGAATGATCGTAATAACGTTCCTAATAAAGATCAACAGGTGGATTTGTGGATAGATCAAATGTTCATTCTTTACTAAACACCTCTTAGTAGTTTCATGAAAGACCTCATGTAAGAGACATTAAATTATAGGTACAACTCATCAATGTAACTTATTATGAACTGCGCTCTACATTTAACAAATTTACTCCGGATTACTCCAGCTTCACATTAATTTAGAATTGATTGTTACTGAATTACGAATTACCTAATATGAATCTTCTAAAGCTCAATATCCTTTCAGTACGTTTTTCTAAATTCCATTTCTTCCGTAGAGGTCGTAAGAAGCAACTAAAGAAAATAGGTTTGTCGCTATTATACCTCTTTTTATTTAAACTGGAACCTAAAAATACGCTAAAAGTAGCAATGAGGCCAGAAATAGTCAACATTTTTACCGTGTCGCGTTTCGTATGCTCTTCCTACCCCATTTAGGTATGTATGTATATTCAAATTCTACCTCGTACCTCTGCAGTTAATCATAGGGTTCATAGACTTCATTCGGAATCAAAAGGTTGGCACTTCTAACGACCTGCGTGCCGTAAATGGCCACCATTACCAAGAACCAGCGGATTTGTAGAAGGTACTAATTCTCTTATAATTTAGATAGTAACTCGTTCATTACATTAACGTATAAAAAGTAAATTGGCCGTTCTCGGAATCGCCGAAACCGGCCGACGCTTGCGGTTCTTTGGGCCTTATACATATGTATTTATAAGATTTGGCTCGAGCTGAAATGTGTTTTTGTCTGGCTCGACTTCCCTGAGATGAAAGGAGATTAAATTTTAGTGTCCGACCGAAGCTTCGGCTTCGGCTTCGGCTTCGGCCACCTTCGGCCAAAAAAACCACCTTCGGCCAAACCTTCGGCTTCGGCCAAAATTTGGCCGAAGCTTTGGCCGAAGCCGAAGGTTTGCAAATCGTGATTTGAAATTGAACAAACGATGCCAGAGCGAGACGGATAGTGCGCAGCGCTTAGCAGGGCAGCATTTCGCCGGCCCGATAGCATTACTTGCAGTTAATTACTGACAACACATAACATAACAACAAAGTCACACTTGACTTAGGAACGAAAACTGCGCATAATTTCATGCCGTTTTTTTTTTTACTAAGTATTAGCAAATTCTCGTGTTTCTTAGGGTCAACATGGGGTCAACACACCTTCGGCTTCGGCTTCGGCTTCGGCCGAAGGTTTTGATGAAAGCCGATTAATCGGCTTCGGCTTCGGCTTCGGCCAAAATTGTACCTTCGGTCGGACACTATTAAATTTATTTTGGCCTAATTGGTTATTAGATTCTTCCTGTAAATTATACACAAGCTTTAACGATTTATGCGAACTTATACTCTGTTTCATATAACGTTAGATTTTTAACGCTCAAATGCTGACACATTTTTAAGTAAACCCAACCAAGGCGTCACCGCAAATGGTGATACCGTTTCTATTGAGTACATTATAACAAACATTAATAAGTGTTATTGCAATAATGGCTTCCAGTTTTACCTTTAGATTTCTCAGAAAAATTAAAATTTAGTCCGTTAATTGTCTAATCTTAAACGAAACGGAGTATAGTGACAACTGAAATCCAAGTATGTTCAGGTACGTGACACCTATTACAGATAGTTGTTTCATTTCGAAGAAGAGATAAAGTATGGCTAGGGTAGAAGTTCGACATTATTAGTTATTATTTATGTTTAACTTTCCGATTTCCAAAACCTTTAAAGCCGTCTTTTTTAGCAAGGTTTCACAAGATGTTGATCGTTTGATGCTGATATCTCACACGATAATCATCATAGAGACTCTCTATTCTACTCTTCATTTCACCGAGTAGATTGCATCTCTGACCCGTGAAAGTGTGGCCTACCTACGGGACTAACTGCAGCCGACATTTAGTAATCTTTCTTTTTGTGGTTTATAAGTGACCGTCCAATCACAATTACACTCATTTTGATAACCTTTGACACCAATAAAGAGCTTTGATTCCACTCTATCGTTGTATTTCCTAATTCTACTGCATGTGATGAGAAAACAGTTATCAATTTCAATAATGTCACTCATTCAGGCGAATTGCGTAACTTGATTTTCATATCGAATAGCGATAATGTTGGTTGAGGATCATTAATCATAATAAAATGATAATGATAGTCCTTTTAAGAACTTTGCATTTTGTGCTCTCATTCTTAAAATTCATAAAATAGCTTACAAAGTTACAAATTTGGCAATATCCATTTCATTTTACTCAACCGGATGTATTACGAATATTAACAAGCGATAAATAATCATTTATTATTCTTGCGTAACAAATGCAGCTTATAATCGTAACAGTAAAGAATCGTAATTCAATTCGACAAAGGCTTTATTTGTAAAATCGGTTGAATAACTGTGTCCGTCTCGTCACTTCATCAACAGTAATTTAAAAGATTATTATTTTCTGAACTTCTTACACTTTTACCTACCATTTCTTCTGTCGGAAAAAAATACACCCACTTTGTTTTTAACTTTTGACGGGGTTATTATGCGTCCGAAGCGTTCCTTTCACTATTGGAAAAGGAATACTTACCAACTACATGTGGTCTTGTGCCCAAAACTTGTACATGTTGTATTCTTTTACAAACTATTATGCAAATACCTTTGTTGATGTAGGTATTAATGCTGGCTGTTATACTAGCTGTATGAAGTTAAGAAAATCTGCTATAAAACTAATATTAGTCGTCAACATTAATTTTCGTAAGCCTTATTACCCGTAATGTGACGTGCATCGCTTCCCAGCTAATTGGCTGTACTTATGTCTCTTGCACGCCATTATTTTCTTAAAACCAAAGCTTTCGAACATCTGGGTCGAATCTGGAGCTGGCTAAATTACTGGCTGTCCGCGCAGACCGATCGTTACACAGCATTTAAGTTGTTAGTTGTTATTTCTCGTATTTTGCCGGAAATTGCATTCAACTTTTGCTACGACAATTCATTCAACCACAAACTTAAGTAACTACCTATATAGTAGTTTATTTCGCGTCGTATACCACTACTCTACAATCTACACAGCAGTGTATTTTCGTTAGTCAATAGTAAAGTGAGTTGTAAGTCTTGTTTGATCAGTGGCCCACTGACCAGAAATAATTTCAGCTCGGTAATAACATCGACTCCGACATATTTTTGTCTATAGTTACCAAATTTTTATAACACATTAAATGTGCCGTTGAACGTAAAAGTGCAGGCGCGTCGTTTCCGCAGGGGAAGTCTATATTATGATTCAAATCTACTTCCGTACAGTGCGCTGCATGATTGTTTATACGAAAATTAAAAAATTATTTACTAAGGAATAGTTGATAAGGAAAATAAAAACTGAATTGTTATTTAAAAAATATCGTATATGTAGTAATCGTACGTACTCACTATTAAATTAGTGTGTTAGCTTTCTGGTTAGACATTCATACGTACATCATACCTATATGGCAAAATTGAATGGAATTAATGATACAAACGTCTAGTTTAGCCTTAGAACAGATTACCGAACGTTTAAGACAATGAATCGTGCGAGCCGTCCGTTTCCCACGAGAGTTACTCGGCGTCAAATCGTAGTTTTTACATTTACATTATAAATTCAACATGCGGGACGCATCACTGCCCCGGGCTCCAGTTACAAAAACGTGTAAACTGACCCTTACGTGATTCATTTGCTCTCATTGCTCTGAAAAAAGTTGCTAACACTCGCCGATTACACGGTAATAAGCATTACAAAGTCGGTATTTACGACTGCACGGAACCGTTTATTAAGTTACCCACTGCATTTAAAAATAGATGTCATATTTCTGTGGCGTATTTTTTATGAAACTCTTCAGAAAGGTCAGCGTTCCGCATATTTGTTGGCATCGGAGACCTCCTGTGTTGCGATTTACGACTTCTCAAGTGGTCGTAGCGCCAGTTTTAATTGGAATTTTGGGGTATCGGGAGGAAAAAAAAAAGGGTGCACTTTTTGCTAATTTCAAGTGTCACCATAACTATTATTTTATTTTACTAGAAACAAAACATATCTTTGTTTTCTGCAAGGTTCAATCGAATAGACCCGGATTTTTCAAAATTTTAACCTAAATCAACCTTATGCCTTCCTAATAGAGAGCGCTCGTGCTCTTATCTTGTCTTACTGGCTCGGAGCACTGTATGCTATACTTACGCTGATTATGAAGTTGCGGCTGCCGTCCCGTTATGCGCTGGCGCAACTCGTTAAGGCTTCGAGCGAGAGCTGAATACTGCCGACTTGAAGATGTACTCAGATACTCGTCCCTGCTACTTCGCTGCGCACACGTGCCTAAGACATTAGCTCTTTATGTACTACTTAAGATTATAGTTATAGCTTTTTTCTTCGTCTAATAAAGGCTGCCAGCAATTAATGGTATCTTGATATAACATCTCTATTCAATTAATTGAAGGCGGATACCTTTCAAAGGTGTGTGCCAGTAATAATCCTAATTTTTAGCTCGTGTTCTTAAAAGGTGGAATTAAAATACCAATTTTAATGGGCATTTAAAATAATCGCCTCACATTCTGTACCTACCTAACAAATTATTTTTAGTAAGGGTTTTTTAAGCACCTGCAAAAGTTTTAAATATTTATCCACTTATCTTATCGTACCAAATATTGACTAAAAGTTTCGAAATAGTGTACCTTTTATCTCGACTGATTCTTCCCGGTTCCATTAGCACGAAACTTTATCTGTTTGTCACGAGCCCAAACTCGTAAAGGCAAATGCACACTGTTTTGGTTTTCTTCTCCACTTAGCACTTTTGTAGAATGGCTTCAGTATTTCACAATGCCGGTGTGCACTAAGCTTTAGATGATTGTTGACGACGTGGTGACGCGTTTGGGGGTGTTTGTATTTCTTATAGAAAGGAATATTATATTAGGGTACATGATCCATCAAGAACAAGTTACAACCGAGATAAACACAGGGGAGTCACAGCACACAAACAGTACATTTAAATAGTTCGTGGCATAATTTTTAGATTTTAATTGACAACTAAGATGTAAATAATTCAAAATCTTTTTAAAAATAACCTAAACATTTTAATTACTAGCTATTTTGGTCTATACTAGTTGCTGTTGACATACCTACCAGCCTACCACAAACCTAAAGCATAGGAAACTTTACCAAGAAAATATTTAATCGTCCACTAATTGTCTCTAAACGTGACAGTAAATTAAAACATAAAAATAACTGTCTTTTGCCACCGTGCTTAGGGTTCAACTGTATTTATTTTGTTGTGAAAAAGCGTCTTACGAGCATCTCCTTCTCGGAATAATGTTGATGGCGCATGCGCGACCCGCAGCGCATCTGTCATTCCCTGCGCGTAATCAGTTCTAGAACGCACGACGATTACATAGGAAATGTAAGTTTACCAGAATATTTGCTATGCCGCATTCGTGCCGTTAGCAAGAAGCATGGCTGCCAACAAAAACAATCCTAGAAAACAGTGATTCCTTTTTAGAAATTTGACTCGAAAGATTATCCGAGGATTTTACTAACTACTTATACCTACCAATTTCTGAGAAAATGTTAAAAGTTCTCGTCATTCATTTTCTTAATGATTTTCTTTATTAACTCTGTAATGAGGATTTATATGAAGCTTTTTCCAAAAAATTGCCCGAGTCTTCCATTTTAGTTCAGACTCGTCATTTGTATTTAATTTGCCCAAAATATTGGCTTAGGCCTAAAATTTTCAAAATTGGCTTTATTCCCCGCAAATTTTAGAGCTCTGAATTGCTAATAAAACAACGATCGAACCCAAAAAACATAATTATGCGCTGTATGAGATCAAACGAACAATTAAGAAAAGGAGCTTACTGCCATTGACTGAAATCTAAAAGTAGCCCTTATAGCTTTGCTGATAGAGTTTTAATTTCGTGTTTTTCGAGAAGGTAGTAGGCTATAAACAGACTTGCTGAGGAAGCATCTGCGCGAACGCACCTGCCCACGAAACAATCGCGAAAACATTGTATAATGACAGGTGAAGGCGATGATATAGGTAGCTGTACGCCTACTATATGATTGCACGTGGCTTAACTCCTAATCTGGCTTATAAAATTACGAGAAATAAATTTTGCACACACCTCTTTTTACACCATGTGCAACTAAGAAACATGTAGGTGTAATTTTTTCACTGTAAGTAATATTATTAGTTTACGACATGTAGAGGTGTTTATTTCAATTTTTACATCGTGTTCGCTAGCTGATGCTTTAATTAATAGGTAGGCTTCATTGTAGACATAGTGCAATTTTTTTGTCTTAAAAATTTGAGAGAGAAGCCATTTATCACCTATTTTTTTGGTATTTATGTAGAGACAATAATGATCCCTTATCTACTTATATTGACATATTAGTCAATTCGCCAGAAAGTAAAGATTCGTATAATTGAGTTCAAATACGTTAACAACGTAAAGCAATTACGAGTACGTGATAATTACCTGTCTGTCTCTGTATAATTTCTACTTCAACAAGCTTCCATTAGTTCTACTATAAATCAGACTGGCTGTTACGCTCTGTAAACTCAAATTACAACTGCACTTCATTTTCACCATCCCTATAATAAGCTCCATTGATACCGCTACAAAACAACTACTGTACGCTGACACTTGTATTAGAACATTTTCTAGCGGAGTAGGGGTTTTAGAAACTAGTTTAGTCCCCCATTATGACAACGCATGAGTTCATCAGTTTCGTGGGTTGCAACAGGAAATGTGTTGGCGTTATGTGATCATTATTTTTGTAACTGATAGGCTCGCCTTCACAAGACGAAATTTATCTAAACATCGTCCGAACGGGTTTTTTGTAACTTTTTCGCCATAAAACGTCGAAATGTTTTCATGGGCGATAAGAATATTAACGAATTGCTTCCGAAGTGGAGCGAGGCGAGTTTTATTTATGGGTTTTGTTCGAATAAACACGGAATTGCTTTCTTTGCGGTTAAGATTTGGCTATTATTTAGTAATTTGTTAAAACGGCCGAGTAGAGTAGCCAGTAGATACATCTCTTGAAGCTAATTTCAATATACCCGCGACTTTACCCGCAATTAGATGGATGTTGGTATTTTGGATGCGTACCGACGCATAGGTTTAAACAATATAAACGTGGATTTCGTGGAAATCACCATTTCAGATACTGATAGCATTCACCCAAGAATTGTTGGAGTTCTATAAATTTGATAGTAGCACGTTTTATCAGCTTTTTTTGGTACCGGCGGATTAGCTCAGGCGTTTTTTTGCACCGTCACATGTCATCCGGCACCTGACGCGCACGCGCACCGAGCCGCATATAACTTTATAATCACACAAGAAAAACGCGCCAGAACCCAAACTCTTAAAATTAAATATGCTATTTAAAAGCCACGTGCAAAATAAAATGCTTACTTAAAATTCAGCCACGATCCTAATTAAAAACGCAATGTGTTTATCTACGGGGCATCACCACATGCTCTCTAGGATGAAAATGTAAATACAACTGCCTTAATAGTAAAAAACAATGCCGTAGGTAATAAAAGCACCTGTTGTAGCGCATGTAAAAATGCAAGCTTGCTAACTAAATTGCTGAATATTAATCGAGAAATAAAATAGGCAAACAATTAATTTCCCGACACATGTTCCTGTAAAAAGTTGCGGCGTATTGAGCCATTCGTGACTTGCTTATTAGTTTTTATCTGAATATCAATACGCTTTCTATTGAATAAGGAAATTTATCAAACGATGCCGGAGATCGTAACACCTTATATCTATTAATAGACATCAATTTACTTAAGTCACGCAGACGTATCAGTTTTAATTACCATCGAATGTTTCCGTGTTTTCTTTGCACCTCTGCATTACCAGCAGTGCTGTAGAAAACATCCGCTATCTTCAGACGACGTTTGCTATATCCAACTCTGATAGAATCGATCATTCTAAGTGGATTCTATGAAGTTAAAGGAAGTTTTGTTTATGTACCGTTTTGTGCACACTCCCTACATCATTTGGGAATACAGGCGTGATGTTTTCAATGTGTGATTTGTGTATGTCGTACTTGTTTTGGTGTTTATTTACCTACTAGCTTTCCGCCCGCGGCTTCGCTCGCGTGGAACTCGGTTATATTGCGGTATAAAGCACAACTATAAGAAAACTTCTCGACACACAGCGCCATCGATCTATCATCTATCGATCTATCATCGATTGATATCGATCTATCAAGCAAACTATATTTTTGTTTTTCCTCGGGAACATCAATATTTTCCGGGATAAAAAGTACCCTATTATTTAATCCGGACTTCTATCTTTATGTCTGCAAAATTTCAAAGCAATCGGTTCAGTAGTTACGGCGTGAAAGCGGAACAAACAAACAAACAAACAAACAAACAAACAAACAAACAAACAAACTCACTTTCTGACTTATAATATTAGTAAGGAAGTAAGGATACCTACTCCAATTGCAAACTTAACCATCGACCAGCCGGCTTAGTACGGCAAAACACGAATAGAGTTGCACGACTTGCACGCGAGAAATACTATACCTGTCACTGTCTAATTAGATACGTCAGAAAATAAAGAGAGTCTATCCCGCGCGCGAGACGAATCGCGCGTTTAGCTGCTCTAAGCCTTCAGGACTGGATAATGAAGCAGTTCATACAACCGCAGATAATCTCATTATTTTATAGTACATACAATTGGCAATCCACTTATTTGTAGCGTATGTGCAATTACCGTACTCCAAATAAGGGAGTGCCGTTAATCCGGCTTAAGTGTATTAATAGGACAATTACAACGAGTGCATCTGCTTACAGGTGCTGTGGCATCTGGACATCTTTCGGCGCAGCTTCCGCGAGCTCACGGGCCACGCTTGCCTCGGACCGTCCTGCATTTTTTGCGCACTCAAGGTAAGAATCATTATGGCAACTATTTTTCCGTACTTTAACTTGCAGCTGCTACGTGATGACCTGATGACTGGAAGAACATAAGTGTCTGTTGATGATGTGCGATGGCGAAGAATTAAGTGGACTTTTTGAATTGATGTCGTAGATTAAAGTAATTTATTGACACTTAAATTAAGCGAAACAATGCATTTTAAAACCTAGTTGATAGCTTGTTAGCCACTTCATATTTATTACCAAGTTGTTACTCACATTTTTTAACTTACACTCACTTTATTCTTGGTACGTCATGCTTATGACCTATGAGCTTTAGTATCTGCAGCTCTCTATGACTTTTGGTTCTAATAGGTATGAACCCACCGGCATCGGTTGCCTAATAATTAAGAGCGTGAAAATTTAAAACTACGTCAAACCCTCCATTAACTGCCTTGTTTCCAAGTGGTACAGTCCAAAGAGCATCAAATTAGAGTACGCAAGAGCAAGCCGGCCCCTGCGCCCGCGCCGACAGACGTGACCTTTTGAACAATAGCCTCCATTCGCGGCCTTATTCAGGCTCCAAATCCCTGCTCTTGGGCGTTCGAGGCGTCTCGACAGCCATTTCGTATTACGTCAATTGAAAGCTGTATGAGCAAAAACGAGAACAAGAGGCCACAACTCTAAAAGCACCGAAGCTCTTTGTAACGTTGGATGCATAAGAGGCAAGACTTTACGCTTTGTGGGGCCTCTTTGATAAATAGGTACTAAATTCGTGCTGGTGGTTCTAAGATTGGTAAAAAAAAGCCATAAGGACGATACGTAGTTATATCCACAAACTTAGAAATGGAAAGTGTTGCCTTTGTTGAATCATAGAACATGATATACCTACTTACTAGAATCATACTTATTTCTTGTTGGAAGAACGTTTAAGAGTTGTCTTTAAAACTCATCTTAACATTAGATTTAAAGGCTCCGTCAATTTTACAATTTCATAGAACCGACGTGTTGCACGCTTAAAATAGCTACTCTATTACGCGGTTGGATTAGCAAAGTGGACCAGCCAGTACTAGCCCGACGGGTTCCCGCAGAATAGACCCCGGTCGTGATTTAAGTCTAGCTATACTGTAGCCTAGCTCTGCGTTAATAGCTCTTTGTCTTCCAAATTTGTTGCCTGTAAATCCGTCAGACTAGAAAATATATGAGTCTTGCACAAACAGTCATAAAGTTTGGTTAATTTAGTTTAGAACAATTTATTGAGCCATCAACATTTTGCTTAGATTTTTATATAGAAAATTCATTTATTTGATGCAAGTGTATAGAATTTTTTTTGGAGTTCGTAAACAAGTTATTGCATTGAACGGATTAACTGACGTCAAAGTTTACTGCACCTTTCCCTCGTATGAAACAATTCTAGGACACATGCTTCTAACGCGGTATTTAAATTATGTGTATACTTTATCTTTTATACAAATTGAATGTATACTTTATCTTTTATACAAAACTATTCCACCGAGTACCTACCAACAAGCTACAAATCTTCGTTTCATTACATTCGTAACAGACTTTCTATTACCTCCAAAACACAACACTACATATAGCTACGTTTTACTATAGCGTAGCACGTGCACGAGCTTACGTTTCCATTTTCAAATCACGTATTTTGAAGTTGGCGCGCTTTTAGACCAATGGGGTGCGCGCAAGAGTTCGTGGAACTCTTGGCCTCGAACCTGATTGGTCGGTTTCTTGACGCCAAGCGTAAGCGTGCGCGTGCGCTAGCTACGATAGAGTTGCCCAACACCAACACCAACACACTTTTAACTTTGATAGATTCTTGATCATCCTGAGCTTTTACTTTTTGGGTTTTTTACTCCTCCACCCTTTTACTACTTGATATTTGACTTGATATTGTAACCTCAAAAACAACGTATTCACTTACATAGTTGCTAAACTTAAGTTAAAGTTAAGTACAAAATCATATTGTAATTTCAGTAAAGAGAGTAAGAAACTGAAACAGTATAGAATTTTCGATAACCTATAAAAATTACATATCTGCTGACTTATTTAAAGGTTTGTGTATGACCCTGATAAACGCCACGTTCATATTCGTCAACGACACACATATTCGTCCTCCCGGATAAGAAAAAGTAATAATTAAGCAACTCTTTGTTTAAATGTAATTAGCTGTGCTTACAAACTCGTTCGACCTTAACACTGCTGTCCCTAAACGCTGTTACTCAACACTGTCGTCAGAATTTGTTACACTTTTACATACAAATGCCGTTAATTTACAAGTTCGTTGTTCCTACATGTCGTTGCGTAAGAATTTTACTTGTGTGAAAAATGTGGTTAGCATACGGAATCACCGCTTTTTAATGTCCATGGCTAGCTTTGACTCGAGGTAACTCTAAATTCAAGCTAAGTCAGTTTAGTATTTGAAGAAGTGACTTTATATTACCCATTCTAATAAAACCGTTCCAAGTCCTCGATACCTTAGATTATTATCCGAGTCTCCTGAAATACATTAGCGCGGACACTAATCAGGCAACGTAAGAAAATAAAAACCAAATTTTACTGAAAACCAACAGCTACTACTACTCTTCCACGGTTAATAATTCCATTGAGTTTATTTAAAACTAAATCAATATTGGAAGATTTGAAACCAACAGTTTATCAAAGTTCCGGAAGAGTGGAGTTAGGGGACAGTGGAAAATAATAGAGTATTAGCGTGTTGGGTTTTGTTTCGAAATAAAGCGAATAACTGTGTCTAGGCACTATTCTCAAATTGAAATCTATTATTAGTCCCAGCCCACGAAATTTTGATAGTAGAAATGTTAAAATATCTTTATTAAAATGTTAAATCCTTTTGTTGTTGTGTCTGTGAGAATTTACAAGTCAACGTACTCATAGATTGTAATTTAGTATGCACGGTCTCGCGAATATTTCGCGGCGCCTCTGCCAATTACAGCACTTTTACGCTGCTTTCTTCCACGGTCCGTAAACTTTAATAACTTGTCTTATCTCTCATTAAGTTAAAAAGACACGTCAGATATTCTTTCATTTAGACTTTTATATTTTTGCACACGAATGTTTCTTAATGAGATAAATATGGCCCAAAATAGACCCATGAAGATCATTGCAGATGCAATGTTGTACATTTTAAGACAACATGCAAAACATAAAATTAAGTAACAAGCTAAACCTTATTTTCATGGTACGAAGTTATCTCTGAAGGTTAACTATTTATTTGCAACTCTATTGCGGTACACAGTATTTGTACATGGTAGGTATGTCATGCTGTATTGTCCATGATCTAAGCACGTTTGTGACAGTACGTGCCTTAGGCTAGATCTGGGGCGGTCTGTTTGGAACTAAAGTACTCCACTGGCCTTTAGATATAGCGTTACACCGTAAATATTGCTTGTTTGAACAAAATGTGCTTAAGTAGCTACGTATTATTGGACAAGCAATCAAGTTTATTACCATGTTCCTTAAATTAAAAAAAGTTTTTCTCCATAACTGCACCGTGAATAAATTAATAAAATTAATCAGCGTTGAGTTCAGGGTTCGAGTTCAAGTTTATGTGTAGAAAAGCCATTAATAAGAACTTAATATTACGAATTAATGTTCTTTATGCTAAATATTGTTTAATATGTCAGTTTGTTTAATTGCGTCGGACTTGGCCGGGTAAAGGTAGAGTCAAGCCTTCGTTGCAAGTGGCCAATCTCGTAGTCGCACGAATTCGTTCCGCTCGGTCTATTGCCACAGATTAAATAATTAGTGGTGGTTAGTAACCGATCACTTTTGCAATACGCTGAAATTAGCTTGTGTTATTATTATTAGCCGTTCTGATTTTCCATACTACCTTTATAACCGAATTATCAACAATGAATATGAAACAAAATATCAGTCTATTGACAAAAGTTTCATTGATCACAAGGTTATTATGTATTAGCGTTTGATTTCACTTAAAGAAGAGGCCTCCATGAGATTAAGCTATGCTTGAAAAATTCGAGAAGTTTTAGTTACACGTTATAGACAGCCGATAAACTGCGATATCCAAAAGTGTTTGTGTGGCAATTTTTTCATCCCAGAAAAAATAGGTATACTCATTAACACTTATAACATTTTTACTACTTAGTTAAACGGTTTTAACGGTTGCATTATTAAAATAATAGTCCAGCGAACATTTATTCGAGACACCTACCTATTTTAGATACGAAAGCATACTGCTTATTAGTCCATCAAAATCAAATGGTTTTCTTTTTAATTAAGACAACCTAAACGAGCTCGTGAGAACTCCGTTATCATTCGGAATCAAGCTTGTTAGATAGGTAATAAATAGTAGGTTGTAAAGTGTTTGGCTTTAGGCATTTAAAGTAGCATGATCTCTTAAATATTCTTTACTAGAAAAGTCGTAATCAGCTAGAGAACGTCTTATCATGATTTCTGTATCACAAGTCCATTACTAAGTATATTTATCTATTTACTTTAGTTTATTTATCCAGTTTTTTTACTACTAAAACCATTAACATAGCACTCCGTTACAAAGTTATAGGTACAATAATCGTTTGATGTTGATTTAAGAATAAAGTTCCTGTATTATTGCGGCCGCAACTACATAATTTAATAGGTTTCTTAGATGGATTGACCAAAATCATTATTTTCGGAAATGTATATCTGTATCACTGTTTATTGCACATAAAAATATTAATAAAGTACAATCAATTTGTTACATGACCGCAACTTTATGCTAGCTTTCTTATAAATTCCCAAAAGGGATTTCCATTTAAGTTTTGGTCAATCCATCTAACTAATCAATTTAGATATACGTACAGTCTGATGAAATAACGTCAGTCTACTCACGAATAATCTGAAATTGTATTTATTATTGTTACTTATACTTACTGCATAATATAATATTGTGGACTCCTTAGTCTAGTCTAGATCTAAGTAGATTCGTTACGAGCAGATCTCATTTTCCATGCTTACTTGCGAAACTTGGTTGGTAGGTACTTTCTTCACTGAGTTTAACTATTCTCATACCTTTCCTGGGCCAGACAGTTTTATTGCCTGTAGTAAATAAATACGTAGTCTTATTCCTACTTTGTCGTTAGTAGACTCGGCGCCATACAAGTTTGAAATTTAATGCCTTAGTTTGGTTCACCTCACATTACTCGAAACACTACGCAACCAAACGGTTATACGAGTATTTCTATATCTTTACGCGTTTATGTGTCAATGGTAGTCACGAACATTGTTGAATCAACATTGATTGTTCTTTTAATTGTGCAGTTTGTTTTATTTTTATTGGTATCAATTATGTTTTAACGTTTGTGTTTGTTTGTTTCTATGATGGATAGATTTTGAACATGAATACGGATAAAATGTGTTCACATGCACAGCGGTTATCTCGTCATGTCTTATACTGGGATTTCGTAACTCCTTTTGACAGAGTCACAAAACTATGAACTACGCAAGTCTATCTGTTTAAAACCACATTTAATAGCAACAAGTCTAAAACTATGCAATGATCTTATGTTTAAATACAATAAAGTCAATTAAAAGCCTACGAGATCCAATTTCTTAACGAATTGCCTTCACGTACGTTCTTGTAACTGGATCGCGTAACTCCGATCATCCAGATAGGGGGAAAGTATTGCCTTACAGCCGCAGCGATTGAGCCGTCGATACTGCCTCTCTGACAACGCCAGATATCTAACCTCGCTAGGCGTATAAACCTTATTACAACAAGCGCCGCATTTGAAAGTACACTAGCATCAAAATGACGCGTCATGAAGAAGAATATTATTGCTATTCGTTTTTTCTAGGCGTTTATTCGAAATCGGTTGTTACAACTTGCTTACCAACATCTTTGGCAAACGATCTCGCATAAACAGCCAATTTCGAGTTCCCATGAAATCTTTGGTTTTAAAATTCAATCAACAATACTCCGAGCTTTTTTCTGATCTGAATAATTTATGATGCGTGAAACTACAGCATCCTTCGTGTTTGAAATTCGTCTTGATCGGCACGGAGGACCAATCACGCGAGTGCCACGCGCTCGGGGATTAATTGAGGTAATATTATACAGCCGATAGATCACCACAGGCTGTATAGCCATCGTATACCCGCGTATAGCGCGCGCGCAGCTGCAGGACCGGTTAGGCTTCTCGTTTACGCCGCGGACTGCTGCGTCATGTACTAAGTTTATAGATTTTATGATCCAATTCAAGTGCGCTTAGCCATTAGCATGGATTGAAGGTTAGAGGAACAAAGGAGTGAGCTTTGTCTTCCAATTGCAAGCGCCTGTGTGGCGGCACGAACGCAACATTCACGTCATTTTTATTTCCAATCCTTTTAAGGAACTCTCCAAGTTATTTCAAAACATTCATGATGATGATCTTCACGACATGTTTTTTTCCATATCTATTTAAATGGGAAGGTGCTCGTTTTAACCATAAGTGACCCGATTTGTCCGATTCCCAGTTTATAATTCACAGCACGACACCTCAATTATGGACAACTGTATTCGCTCACACAGAACAGCCTACGTATAGTAATTATGTTTATCTACACAATAATCACAATCGAGCTCTCGATTTGTCCACCCTCGCTTTTATGGCGCTGCAAAAAACACCGTAGGTACCTGCACTAGAACTGCATCCTGTGCATTGTGCGATGCACCTTCTCGACAATGCCGCTGCTGCAACAAAAATAGAGGTTTTCGGAACACATGCTGTTTCATTTTCTAATTTTTTGTGGTTTAAATGGACTTTAAGGGGTTGCGTTAAATTACGACAATAAAGTAAACACAACTAGCCTTCAGAGCCGTAAAAGCTTCGCAGGAAAATGCAAAAATATGACGGAAACCCACGTAGTTATTAGTAGCAAGGCTCTCGCCCACTGTCGGGCAATTAGTGCGGCGATAATCAGATCACAATTTAGTTCACCTACTAATCGTTGGAGCCGTCGCTTTTCACGTAGGCTTGAGGTAGGCGGGCCACGTGTCCCGGCGGCGCCGCTCGCCCCCGCGTCTGTCCCCAGCTCTCTAACCAAATCACTTACATAACACAATAACCAACATTAATCTGAATGGATTTATAGCATCATCAAATGCTTCTGAAGCTCCGTCCAAAGTTCACGGCGATCGTAGGAAGCCTGTGGGCGGGCGCGCGTCTTCAAATTTTCGATGACATTTCAGATTTAATCTCGAAAGTTTATTAGATGTTTCCCAAAAACAAGCCGTTTGATTGGTGTAAAGCTGTATATGGCTACTGTTGTATGTCAATGACAACACGCGATGTCATTATCGGGGATCTGATTGATGTTTGTGTTGATTGGGGGGATAAATTACAATAATGACCATTGATAATTTGAAATACGTGGACTATTACACCGTATGCCACATCTATATATATAAAAGAAAGTTGTGTTAGTTACACCATTTATAACTCAAGAACGGCTGTACCGATATGGCTGAAAATTGGTATGTAGATAGCTTAGAGCCAGGAAAAGGACATAGGATACTTTTTATCCCGTTCGACATCTATACAGGGTGTTCCATATTTGAGACATGAAGGGGAAGTACCTTAAATATCGTAGATAGGGTATTTTGCTCAAAGAAGACTTTATCTTATTTTTAAAAGTTAGCAATTCATCATTAATAGATTTTCTAAAAAATACACAGGGTGTTCCAAATATAGGACATGAAGCGGAAGTACCTTAAATATCGTAGATAGGGCATTTTGCTCAAAGAAGACTTTATCTTATTTTTACAAGTTAGTAATTCTGTATTGATAGATTTTCTAAAAATTACACAGGGTGTTCCAAAGTGGGACATGGAGGGGAAGTACCTTAAATATCGTAGATAGGCTATTTTGCTCAAAGAAGACTTTATCTTATTTTGGAAAGTTAGTAATTCTGCATTGATAGATTTTCTAAAAATTACACAGGGTGTTCCAAAGTTATGAGACATGAAGGGAAAGTACCTTAAATATCGTAGATAGAGTATTTTGGTCAAAGAAGACTTTATCTTATTTTTAAAAGTTAGTAATTCTGCATTGATAGATTTTACAAAAATTACACAGGGTGTTCCAAAGTTATGGGACATGAAGGGGAAGTACCTTAAATGTCGTAGATAGGGTGTTTTGCTCAAAGAAGACTTCAGCTTATTTTTAAATTTTAGTAATTCCGTATTGATAGATTTTCTAAAAATTACTTACTTCGTCTGGGAATCGAACTGACTTAAATGTCAATAAAAAAACATCCTACTTTTATGATGCCAATCGAAAGAATAGCTAAAAAATAAGAACTCTGCCTAAGTAACATAGTATTTTAAAAGAAAGGAACAACGTGAAATTAATAAGGTTACTTAATCAAATTAAAAACATACATGAAACTGTCGTAGTCAATTATTTCAACTCTCTAGCTGTCACGGTTCGTGAGATACAGTCTGGTGACAGACGGATAGACAGACAGACAGCGAAGTCTCAGTAATAGGGTCCCGTTTTTACGGAACCCTAAAAACCTTATGTCAGCATTTCAAATCAAAGGTTTTTATGACTTTTTTAATACTTATTATGTTAACTACGGTTGTGACTATTCAAAGTAATCCGAAATCATCTAAATCGGTTTAGTCGTTCTTGAGTTAATGCTGACATATTGTTTTTCTATATATGTATAATTGTATATACCTATAAAATTATACTATTCATAACTCGAGAACGGCTGAACAGATTTGGCCGAAATGTAGTGGGGAGGTAGCTTCAATAGGCTTCAAACCTCCAGGGAAAAGACATAATACATAAAAGTAAGTCGTGTTTGTACGACCGTATATAACTCATGCTATTCTGGTACTTTTAAATCAAAATTCTGCTCATTCATTGTTTCAGGCGGAACAAAGTTCGCCGGGTCAGCTAGTTGATGGATAATTTCAACGCACGATGCCCTTCAATTGCAATAAAGACAAAGGATTATTACTCTAGGTGTCCTGTAAAATACACAGTGTAAACATTGGACCTCCGCGAAGTACCTAACGCCTGAGATTGCGTATTGGTATTGAGTAGGCAGATATTTTCGTTTATAGAGACGTGTACTGCTTCAAGTAAAGGTCCAAGTGCTGATAATCATCGGGTCATTGTGCAGGCGCACGTCAATCATCGCCGCACATGTCATTGCCACATGACGCACGCGCCTTGCGCCTGCGGTTTGAAGCCGATGTTTTCTTAGCTTGCATTCTTGTAATTATTATAAGTAAAAATTCTTAACTAAAATTCCTGAAATTGGCAGTTGAAATATTTTACCAAGTAATATAAATTAAACAAGTCACATTAGGTAGCCAACTTACCTAGTTTGCTTAACCTTTTAATTGCCTAGCACCTATTTTAATACTCAGTAGAATTTTGTCGTCAATCTCCGTCTGCGGCAATGATTGGGTCCTTGACTGATTGAAGGCGTCCTTAGAACCGAATGTAAAAGTCGTGTAAATCAGATGGCACATTTGAGTGCTTGTACCTACTTAAAAAAGTAGTCATATTCATTGAAAAGGACATGCCTAAGTATTATTAATTTTCCATGCAAAATATTAACTCAGATTTCACTTACGTAACCAATCGCCGTACAGGGTATTTTTATTTAGGTACTACATCTGCTCTCTTTATGCCTAATTGCACCTATACTGCAGGGGATATTGCCATAAGCTCGGTATTTATGTTAGTACGTCTTAGGCAACTTTGCTGCTCGCAAGTTATGGCGTGGCATTTGGAATGAAGGACATCGTGTCGGTGCAACTTAGCATGTTGCTGATAATTACTACAGGCTAGTCCTTACGAATATTGAATTGTTTTTGTCTTCGATTCTTGCCTAGTATTTTTTGCGTACGCATCTTTAGCAGGTGCAGACGCCTTTTTTTCTCTCAACGCGTAAACTTGTTTAACTTTGTAAAGTACTTATTAATGCAATCTTCTTTTTTCGCACCTTAACAATGGTGTATGGATCGATGGATGAGAAACAATAAGATGTAACGGCGCGTTCCCCGAGAACCTTCAACCCGCGGCGAATGGTCAGTTGCTGCAACTTGACTGGAATGCGAGATTGGCCCCATTATCTCAGTTAAGTGTTATCTACGGTAATTACAATCGGTCTCTGGCAGTTGTATAGTATTTGCTCGGATTGCAATCATGCTGAAATCTTTACAATCCTCCGGGAAATTTATGAGATTCGCATCCGTCGGGGAATCTAAAATGTTTAAATCTAATTCAGTTCATTCCAGTATGGAGATAAAATCCAGTCCAATTAATACCGAAATGTCAAGTGAGATTAATTACGACGTGAATACAAGTTTGGGTAGGAGGTTTGGGCGTCGGAACTGGTCGCAAGTGAAACGGACAAGTGTACACAAACTAGGTCGTATCCACAGCGAGAGTGCCATCGGCACACAGTGGGTACGCCGGTCAAATGACACAGAAAATTGCTTTCCATCAGCGTCAAAACCAATTTGCTATAATGTAGTTTGCACGCATCGGTTAATGTGTGAGAAACAGCCAGTAAATCACGGCGCGATTGCGATGATATCATACCGTCGAGCCAGTTGCATTCGAATTTATGTCAATTTCAAGTTTAAACGTTAATTGCTCTTGCGATTCTTTCTAGCCATTGAAAGTGACCACGGTTGGTCTTTAAGTCATATTTTATTGCCGTGTGAAACTCCCAGTCTCAGGTGCTTCTTTGTTGGTTCAGGTTAACGTTCCTCTATTGAACGCTCCATGACGCCCCGCGACCCACAAAAGATCGTATAGTAAAGAATTAACTTTGATTTAAAATCACGTATCACAGTAAGTTTTTGTTGAAAAATACACCTGCGATTGGTCACAGTTTTATGTATGGTTTAGTAATGTGCAACAACGTGAGAGTCGAATAAATTTAAAGATCAATGAGACATTTTGTATGCCTCCGTGCGAGTTTTTTATTTAGATTCGGGAATAAGTAATCGCGTGAGATCTTCGGGCGGAATCTATTTACGGTACCTACTTGATACATGTTACGGAAATCGCAGGCTCTTCTAATAATACTGTTTAAGCACTCCAGTAAAAACTATAGTATTGTGAACAGAATCGCACGCGTGCAACACGAGGGAACTTACTTTCAAGTCTTGCAACTAATTACACACTGTTCCTACTTGGGAGCTGTTGTAAATTTGTATTGTTTCATAGCTTTCAACAGCTCTACTTTCTGTGTGACTTTAATCTTTGTTTCTTCGAAACCTAGCCAAATTAGAGTAAAACTAGCTTGCTTTCTGTTTATATTTACCTATTGCTAGGTAGCTAAATTTTATATTGCCATGCATTATCAATCGGTGCAGGCGCAGAGGCAGCGTTTGCGATTGAGGCTCCAATACTGAATTATCCTATTCTTATAAGATGCATTGTCGCATGTCTGTATAGTATCAGTTTAATACTTTTGACATTTGAGGTGTCCGCGGCACAGATTCGAACAGTCGTGGTGATCTAACGAGCCACTTGTTCGATGTAACCTCGAATCGAAGATGTTACAATGAGCTTTAAACTAACGTTGCAAAAATGATGGGGCAAAGAAGCAGCGGGCTTAATACGCTATTTATAAATTAATTTTCAATACAATTAATCGTTAGTTGTTATATGTAATTTTAATGAAAGGTAAGATAGTTAATATTTTTATCAAATGTAGAGTTTTTAAAGATTTCTATTTTTTGACTGATCCCAAGTTTTACAAGTACCTAGTTGAATAATTGTGTTAATTCTTGAAGACAACGTATTATTTTTGAAAGTCATAGCAAAATCAACATTTAGCATATTTGATTCAACTCATACATATAGTTATAGCAAAACTACATCGTTTAAAGCGACTGTTTGAACAGCTGAAAGTTCATGGTCTTTGGTTGCGATTTAGCCGGTTGACCTTAGTAATTGGGTCCTTTCTAGCTTTTAAACTCGAAGGGAAATACCACACATTTCTTTACTCGACTTGAAATTATAAAGTGATAACAAATTAAGTACCAATATTTTTTCAGTCGACGTTATTCGGCTCTTAGAGCACATATTTATCTTATTAATGACGTTTATGTTAAACAATTGTTTACATGAGAAAAAGTTGGATGCAATGTCTTCTTAGTCAATTGCAATTTTTATTTGATTCTTTGTTTGGTAATGGTAAAGTTTCCTTAATTTCCGTTAAAGGTTAACTGTTATGAGACAACAGGCACCGTCTTTCAAGATATCGATAGGTACCTACCTACTTAATTTATTAGCTTGTACATATATTAACGTGGTCTAATTAACTGCTGCGCAGCGTTAACATACGCTTACAATAGGTATGGTTTTATATTACCAGCGTTACGGTGCAAGTGTTATGTTATCGTTATTATGCGAAACGAGGATGTTGTAGAGTCGTGTTGCAGAACCGGTGTAGTCGGCAGGGACATGTGTATAGTATGTTTGTCGTTAGATACAACGTATACAGGTATACACTTACTTGGAATAGCAATGATCTCAACACTAGTCAAAGTCGATATAAAATAGCATACAATCTATGTATTAAAATAAGGAAAATTATATTTTGCGGTTACGTTTCGTAGCAACTTCTAAAATTAAGCATAATTCTACGTTTAAAAAAAAATAAAGAGGTACTTAGTAAGTATAATAGTTACAATTTGTTAGCCGAACGCCTAAAGTATACCTCAATACAATTTTAATACCGGCTAGTAATTTATCGAAAGGTATAAGATATAGATAGGTAAACCTAAACTGATTTGTCCAAGCTCTACAGAATTAAGAAGAATTAGCATTGCATATTTGATTTAAGCGTATTCGATGTTGGGTTGAATTTTGAACGGCCGATAAAATCTAGACTGGCCATGGTTAGCTCGCCACACTGGTTTGATTACTTACGGTACTCGCGTCTCATTACCATCAAGACTGTTTGCTATTATTAGTATCCCCATAAGGATTAAGATTAATCCATTTGGAATAAATGGGATTACAGTTTTCCTATGTTTTTCTCAACAAATTTACGCCAATATAACGCAACTTTTCTTTTGACAAACCGTAAAACTTATTCCTTAATAGTTACAATTAAACCTCTTACTTTTGTTTCAACTTTCAATAGATAATTGTTAATTGAAAAGCTATCTATTTGAACTCTGCTTACAAAGCTCAATGTTCACCTCAAGCTTATATTATATGTAGAGTCCGACCGAAGTTTCGGTTTCGGTTTCGGTTTCGGCCTAGTTTCGGCCAAAATTCCAGTTTCGGCCGCAGTTTCGGTTTCGGCCAAAATTGGCCGAAACTTTTGCCGAAACCGAAACTAATTTCGGAAGTTGTCGAGCACTTTCGCCTAACTTCGACTCGCGCGGCAACGCTTTGGTGAACGCTAGTGCCTCAGTTCAGGAATTGCCGTGCGCCGTTTTTATAGCTCTGTAGCAACATAACTTAGCTAGGTAATGTGTAATCGCCCGACACAAAAATTCTTTAGTTAGAGATTATATTTCGATGGAACTGGGTTATTGTAAGATTTTGTTTCGTTTCTGTGGTTTAATTATTTATTAGTTTATTCGTCTTGTCTGTGGTGCAAAAATTAATAATAATGTGGGTAAACCAATGTTTGTGACTACTATAAATATATCTGTGATAGAACGTATTTATTATAGTTAAATACTAAGACATTAACTTTATTACAAATGTTTACAAAATTTGTTAACAAATCAAATTACGTAGGTAGGTACAGTCGGCCAAGAAATTGGTCTACCCTCATAAGAACGATCTTCATATGAACTTCACGAAACAACAAGGTCGATTTCCCATTGCCATAATGTTATTGACAGTGACAATAGCTCCCTTACCATTATTGTATTGACGTCGCGTCAAGTGGTCATGTCAACCTTAGTGACAATTTGATCTTACAGAAAATTTTGTCAAAAGTGGTAGACCACTTTCTTGGTCGACCGTACATGCAAAAAATAGATAACAAATGAAAAAGGCGAAGAGATTAAGTTGTTACATTACCTACTTTGTTAGGGTTCAGTAGCCAAATGGTAAAAAAAGAAACTCTTAGAGATTCGCCATTGTCTGTTTGTCTATCTGTCAGTCACAGGTCACAGCCACTTTTTTCCGAAACTGTAAGAACTGCACTTTTAAAACTTGTTAAGTTGATGTATTCTGTGAACTGCATTGAGATTTTCGCACAAAAATAGAATAAAAAACAATACTTAGGTACATTTTCGAGAGACCCCATATACTAAAACTGGAAAAAATATTCTTCATGAAACCTATACGTGCATCTATTCAATTCATCTATTCAAAAATTATATCAAGGTTTCTAATTTTTTTTTCTTAATAGTTTGCGTGAGAGACACTTCCAAAGTCCCGTGCTCTCGCTAACTTCTAAAATAAGGGTATGAAAAAACTAAAAAAAATGTGAAGTACATTTTACCATGCAAACTTTCATCAAAAATTTATTTGAACTAGATCTAGTAAGTAGCTTCAGGATAATCGGTAAAATGCACCAAATCTCAGTATTTCATGGAATTTTATACTTGACCACGTGAGTTTCGGTTTCGGTTTCGGTTTCGGCCGAAACTGAAGCCACGGCCGAACATTCGGTTTCGGTTTCGGTTTCGGCCGCAAAACCAGTTTCGGTCGGACTCTAATTATATGTAACCGGACTCCCGCGTAAGCCTCTTGTCTGTCCCTCTCGCACCCGCGCGCGGCTCCGCTGGCGCCAAAGCCTCCGTGCCCCGTCCTCGTCGCGCGCGCCGCCGCCTGTCACTGCGCGATTTCTGCGCGTACACATCGACGATCTACCACCGCGGGTAGACGTTGCACTCATACGTGATACAAGACAATTTATCTCACCGCGCTGTTGTGACCGTGTGGGCAGACGAACCCTTAATTCCGCCAGTGTACCATGTGTTTTCACAGTGAAGTGTCAAAGGTTAAACGTGATTGAAGTGAACGGTATAGTGTTTGTGTATTGGATTCTGCAGTGACTTCACTGGTTGTTAGCCTTGTGAGCTAGCAACCAAATTTACTTTGCTCACGATTAATTTATTTAAATGTGTCTGCTACTATCGCAACAGAATACGAACCACATGCTTCAGGGTCAATATTTACTTTAGGCGCTTAAGCGATGTCATTGAGTTTCATTTAGATTAGAGCTCTACCTTTCTTAACGTAACCAGTCGCGTCACCTGTGACTTAAAGAGCTTCGTCGTTAGGTGTCTCGTTATCTAATCTCAGCCTGGTTGCGTAGAGTTCCGAGTCAAAGCATAACTCTTTGAACCTATTAAGTCTCCCTCACATGTTTTCGGAACGCTTGGTGTAATGCGTCACTAATTGCATGTCATTATTCGGTCCCATTGTTCACCCACGGCGGTGCACTTGTGGCCATGTAAACGACAGTATTTGCCAAACAAACGTCCCACTCGCGCTGACTTCGTCAAGCGATCTCATTGTCCTCGTGACCGATTGCAAATTACGCCCACACGGCTCAGGAACGCGTTTTAGGTGACAATAATTTTCATGCAACTTGCTAAACTTGTTTTGCATTTTGTATCTTAAGTAAACCTAAAAGCGCCTGTTCAGCGCTTGTTCACTGTAAAGTTTTGCATACATTTGAAAAGGTTAGCCGAAGTAAGACTCAATCGGAAAGGGCCAATTTGCAAAAGCATTGAGTGCAGGAGTCGATTGCTTTCTCTCGCGGCCACTCTACATTAAACCAACCCAGTATTCATTGTCTTGGTGCCTCTGTTTCGTACTTGATTATTTCACTACCGCGTTTCATAATGCTTTATTGCCAGTAATTGAATTGAGGCTAGAAAAATCGATTGTGGGACCGATAATTTCGATCAATCGCAATATGGACATAAACATTACAAGAGTTCATCACTGCATTGACGATAACAAACGAACTTTTACTTGTATCACGTAATAGGTCTGTAGGTATCTATTGACTTACGTAGGGTTGCGAAGGTAGGTATTGCTTAATTTTTGCTGTCGTGCCGCCATGCAATCTCTTACTGTGTATATAGGTACCCAACTATGTAGTAGTAGGTATCTTATCCTAGTGGCATACCTAAATTGGGTTGCACATAATGACGCGTCAATCGCTCAGCCATTAATAAACACCCGAGCTTGATTATTATTATTACTATGATTATCTGAGATCTATTACCTATTAATTCCTCGAAGAAATCTAGACAAACAATTTAATTTAATTGGCTACAAGGTACGCCAGGATTAATATAACTGTTTTCAGGTTTTTTTTTTTCATAAAATCCAGATTATGTTTGTGAACATATTAGACATATGATCCAATAATAACCTTCGATTCCCAAATATCCATTTAGCAGTAAATTTAGCTATTGAAGAAAACAATAGCCAAGGATTCGATTAGATCCAATGATAGTTTCACACATTGATAACAATCAATCCATAGTGTTAATGCAATCTTTAATTCCATGAATTAACGATTCCACTTACCGCCACAACTGGCATTGTTCGACGCTTGCGGCTGTTGAAAAGGCTTAGCTCGTGTTTAGTTATTTCGACATTACATGGCCTATTGATTCCGTAAACAATTCACACTTCGGATCGCACGCAGGATGCGCCATTGTTAACTGGTAGTTTGCGGATGTTATGATGCCTTGATTAATCTTTCACAGCCTAAACACCAGTCACTTTGTTTTTGGTAGGTGGTTGCGCAAAAAAACCTGATGTAGTGGGCATGTCTAAACCATTTTCGTATAGCAAGTTGGCGCTATCTTTTAAATCAGA
Organism: Adoxophyes honmai; assembly: GCA_005406045.1. Classification (NCBI taxonomy): domain Eukaryota; kingdom Metazoa; phylum Arthropoda; class Insecta; order Lepidoptera; family Tortricidae; genus Adoxophyes; species Adoxophyes honmai. Next base: position 10,086 of record BHDV01070613.1, on the reverse strand, counting down.
CTGATGCCCTACATGGTCGTAGTAAAGAGTTTGTAAACGTTTCTAAGAAAGAAATGACCTTTTGCAGAGGACTGTGAGGCAACGTCTGAGTGACGCGAGATCCGCTTGAATCATACGCATTTGGAACTGATTTTGAAATCTTAAGGATGTATACCGAAGTTTGAAGAGTGTGATGAAGTGATGACTATACGACCCAGCTTGGTGACTTAACAATAGTTTTACTACGATATATTTTATAGAAAGCTCTTTGAGACTCTCCGATCACCTACTCCAGAGAACTTAAAAAGAAATAAAAGTTCCCAATATCTTTTAAACTATGTTCACCGAAATTCAAAGTTCAATTGGGCGATAATACATAGATACTCTGATGATGAATGTGGGTGTTTACAAAAATCAAGTTTTGTTAAGATTCCAATTGCTCCAGTTCTGGTAATGAGGTATCTGTTATTATGAACGGCAGATTAGCGCGGACCCGTCGCCGCTTCTAGTTGCATCTAGACCGCAACCTCTCACACGAGAACCTCTCACGGTTCGATTATACGAGTTATGGGTAATAAGTACCTATAAGCTTGTTTAAGGCTGATGCAACTTGACATCCTTACATGATACAGATTAGACGACTGTTGAGTTTGTTCTTCTTGACTTTTCTGTGGTAGAGTCTCTATTTTTTTATGCATTAACGCCTAGTTACCACTTGTAAGCCCACGTAAAAGTAATTTTTATCCTGGAAATTCGAACAGAATATGTATAGAACGTTAGCACAAATAAAAATGTAGACATATACCTAATTGTTACGTTTAACGTTGTAATTTTGCTTTCCGATAGCAATAAATTAAACCGATTAGCGAACGGAAGTGCAAAAATGTTCTCAGGACCGTCGCCTGCGTGGGCGCTCCCATTATTTTAAGCATTTTCCTTAAGAGGCCTTTACGATCTTGTTAGCATGTATAGTTCCGAGAAAGACTGAGCTGAGCTATAAGATCACGATGTTAACTGGTTAAAAGTCACCAACCTGTGTGAATAAACCATTAGGTAATCGAGTGATTCAGTTTACCGTCAAACTAATTTTGCATCCGTATACGATCGATTAATAATAATTACTTTATTTTTAATTAATAGTTCTTCTAGGTGTGTAATAAACCTTTTAAGATTATTCGTAACATGATACCTACTGGTTAGAAGTGGTTCGATAAAAAATCTACTTTCCCATTATTTCCTTCATTTAATTATTAATTGCACTCGTAGAATGTTATCTAACCGACATTTCTTCGCCCGTTACCGTATTACCAAGAACTCCAAAAGTATCACACTCCATCGGCCCATCGACTTACAACTGGCATACTTACGTGTGACTCAACGTGTGAAAGTTAATTCATAAAATGAGCCATGAGGGTGCAGTTAATACGTTTTTATTTGTGTATTTTTATGTTAATTTGTTACGGAGTCATCTGTCAAATTTGTTTACACATTCATCCCTTGCGGCATTCTTCGGATATGTGGGGCCTGACTCATAAGGGTGAAGGAATACCAATAAAAGTTCAGAATGCGTCAGTCACTTGTCTTTTTCTACACTTACGGGCCATAAGTGTAGAGTAGAGAGTGGAAATCTTTTGTTTGCCTTATTTGTAGAGGTTCAAAGGAGTTTATAGTTTTTTATTTCGCAAACGTATAGGCTATTCAGTATTCAGTTTTGCACTGAACATGATTTATGGGCACTTGCATAATTATGGATATTTACTGTTCTTAGAGTGCACCTAGCTAAGGATGAGTTTACGAAATAAATTAGATAAGTAGAGCTTAGGTTTTCTGTGAAATACTTTGAGAATAACTAAAAAAAAAAACACGGCGTTAAACACGTGCATAGCACATTTTAGTTTAGCTTAACGCACGTGTTTCATGCAAACATTGTCTTAAGTTTTACTGCCCAGCTTTACTCTAACTGAAGTTATCGCCATAAAAGTATAAACAAAGGTCTGTGTCGCCGTGAAGAACAGAGATAGCTCTATCGTGCAAGCGTGAGAGTGAAAGAGATAGCGTATGACCCACGTGAGTTACGTTAACAATAGATTACGAAAAAAAGTTTACCTGGAAGGTAGCTTGGGTCGCCGCCCGCGCCAGTTGCCTCCAAAGCCTTCTGCGCGACGACCGTATACCTAACGAACACTTTATAAAACTTTTACTAATTTATAACGGAAAGTCATTAATAGTGATTTGTGTTGACTTAATGGACGCCTAATTGACGTTTACGTGACTAACAGTTTGTGCTTGGTGTTTAGTGTGGGCCACCTGTTGTTAAAAGGTGTTGCGCGCCAAAAACAGAACCCATACTGTGGTGTATTTTTACGTGAGACAGCGAACATTTAATTAAATATAAATACCTCAGTGTTTTGTTAACATAAAATCATCTAGTAAAGGAAAGTCGTTTATACTAATTAATGTAAATTAATTGTTCCTTACTACAGGACTGTTATTATAGTCGGTGCATTCGCGCCGTTCGCACCTGTTGCTTTACCAGAATCCGATGAGCCGCGCTATTAAATAGCGGAGTCGACGTTATGTGAAACCAAGTGTTTAAAAATAGTTAAACGTATAAATCTCATTTGAATGATCGTGGTTCGTATTCTATTGTGCGCGTATACAGGCACTAAAAAGTACGTTACATAGGTATCCATTGAATGCTAATGCGATGCGTAGTGCGAAATGATCAAGTTCCGATACAAGCGTAAGGAGCCCAGTGATGGGGGCACGGGTATACAGAAGCAGAAGATAGAGGGCTTGAGGGACAGGGAGCTGCTGCCGCCTAAGGACATGGTGGTGGTGAGCTCGATGCCGCGGCACAACACGCTGCCGCGGCTGAAGACCAGGAGATCCTCTCCGGAGCCGGCGCCGCTCAGTCAAACGACTATCACCCTATTCAGGGTAAGTTTCTCATGTAAAAGTGTTGCCATGTCGTGTAGGTAGAATAACATCTCTCCATTTTTGTAGTGGGTGTCGTGATCGTGAGAGGTGACTAAGGAAATATGTTTAAGGAATATTTTAGGCGACAGGCTAGCAACCTGTCACTATTATACCTGCCAGCTTAAAACCTACAAATATGCTAAAAGCCACGAAACTTGGAATAGTCATGGTTTTGTCTAAGTAGCGTTTCGTGTGCTCTTCCTACCCCATTTGGGAATACAGGCGTGATGTATGTATGTATAAAAGTGTCCGTATATTCCTAACGTCTGAACTTTTAACATCGATTGACACTGAAAGTTTTGAAATCAAATTCAACATAGTGATTACTGATTAGTTTGATTATGAATTATCGTTTCTTAGATACGAAACTTGTTTAAAGGTTGTACTTTATCACGAATTTCTGTACATGTGTGCAAGTAACATGCGTGCGATATACAATGTCGACATTTAAATTCCTTGTAACAATCGCAATGTCACAAAAAAAACATGATAGGTACTTGGTACCGATACACATAGCTATAAAGTTTTCCTCTTTTTAACATAGTTATACGAATTCAGTACGTTTGTCTTATGGTATTTTTTACACTAGCTTTAATATTCGCCGAGTCGTTTTCGCACATCCTTGGCACCTTACTTATGCAAAAGACATCAACGCACTCGAACTTGGCATAAATTTGCAGAAGTCGTTACTTCGTTATCCTGTGTTAACTTAACGCTTATTTGTATGCCAACAACATCTCCATATTCAACATTTAAACGGCTTTATTGTAATTGATTCTTCTTATATTGGCATATGTACTAAACTGAGACATACATAGGTACCTACTTGTATCTACATATTTTTAAACCACCTTACATCTTGATCTTGATAGTTACGATCGATATTATAATCTAGTTTTGATCTTCGACATGATTTTGAAACTTGAGGCCGTTGTTCGATTTTCAATGGGGATGTATTGTTTTTGTTGACTCTCAGGTCTCGGAGTATATTTAGATGGTATTTGCATATTTACGTAGGTATGAGCCTAATATTTAATTTATCATCCCTTTATCAACTACAGCAATGGTCTTCTTTTTAAGGTTCCGTACCCAAAGGGTAAAAACGGCACCCTATTACTGAGATTTCGCTGTCCGTCCGTCTATCACCAGGCTCTATCTCACGGACCGTGACAGCTAGAGAGTTGAAATTTTCACAGATGATGTCTTTCTGTTGCCGCTATAACAACAAATACTAAAATGAAAATAATAATAATAATTAAGGGTTGATCCTATAGAAAAAACCTGTTTTTTTTTGGCTGTTTTGGTACGGAACCCTTAGTGCGTTTGCGTGCTTAGTCCGACTCGCACTTGGCTGGTTTTTTTATATAGTTTAGTAAAGCGCACATAGCGTTCGAATAACAAGCGAAGAATACTTGTGATGTATGGCGAGTGCTGACCCCCCTAGAGGCTATTGTGCCCCGGCCCGCAAAGGCAATTTGTCCCGAGAATACTAACGAAACAGCCACTTGCGTATGCGCGGGCGCAGATCGCTCCTCCGCTGCGCAGGGTTGCCTGTCTTGAGAACCAGGGGGCTTTACATACATACCTCACGCCTGTAATAGTAGGCAGTTCCCTAATGGACTAAGCAAGGCACACAAAAGGTTATATACTTAGTCAAAACTATAAGTGAAGAGTGAAATATTCACAACCATGGTTTTGTGTAGGTCGCGTTTCGCGTGCTCTGCCTACCTTGTTTGGGAAGTGACATTTTGGTTTGAAAATAGAAAAAAGCATTGCTAGCTTATCGCCTAAAACATACTCCAACCTGTTTTCATAGTCGCTTATTACGACATCCACGGAATATCAACTTCTAAATGCGGTTCAGTTTAGATTGTAAACTAAACTGCTCGTCTAACACGGTAGCGCACAGAACGAGTTGCACGTGAGATAGACTACTTGTCTTCTTCTAACTCATATACTTAGACGGGGACAGTTATGGTCTATTTCGTGCATAACTCGTCTCATCTCTCTTGTCTGGTACAGTCGAGTTCATAAATATATGAGCAGACAAATGCCAAATATGTAAACTTTTGCACCTTATTGTCAATGTCATAAAGGTGTACAGATATTTTTGAACCCTCAGTTTTGCTCATATATTAATGAACTCGACTGTACCACAACCACAATACTTTACATAATTGATGTCAATATTTCAGTTTAGGTTACTAGATTCAGCTAAAATCCACTTTCCTAACTCCAAAGATACAATAGATAGTGTTTACGTGTAGTCTGGATTTGAAGGAAAGCGTGAGATAAATGAGCTAAACACATTTGTCATTGTAATAAGAATGCTATCTAAAAAGTGGCTAACCTAAACAAAGGACATAAATTGCGGTTTCATGTCAATTAGTTAATTGTTAACGACTATTGGAAAAGTTGTCAGCCCTAACTTAGACGATGCGCTTGAATCGTCTATTGTTCTAAAAGGAAATTTTTGTGGCGACGATTATTTATTATGCGTGTCATTTATATTCATGATTCAGCTTAGGCGAGCTTTGTTCGCGTATTGATGAGCTTCTGTTACCTTTCAGGTTAGTTTAGAATAGACAGAGTGTGGAACTTTTTACTTCTAAGTTCATTATATCCTTTTGTTTCATATTATTTAGCTCAATGGCAGCTTATCATATTATCATATCCTGACGTTGGAAGTTGTAGTTCAAGACGTCGTTATCTAGAGTCAAGCAAAATTTCCTTCATATATTCCACTAGCTGTGCCCGCGACTCCGTCCGCGTGGAAAATTGACAAATTTCCCTGTTTTTTTCCACATTTTCCAGTATTTCTTCGCCTCTATTAGTCGTAGCATTTATCGAGGAAGGCTTTAGGCTATATAACAAGCTAAAAGCAGCTAGCCTAAAGCCTTCCTCGATAAATGCTCTATCCAACACAAAAATATTTTTTCAATTCGAACTAGTATTTCCTGAGATTAGCGCGTTCAAACAAACAAACAAACAAACAAACTCTTCAGCTTCAGCTTTATAATATATATGTATAGTATAGATAATAGGTAACTATTCTATGACACTAGGACGCGTACACATATCAATTCAAGAAACCGTATGGCCGTCGTATAAAAATGTCAGTTGATACATTTTAGTCCCGACTATGTCTGATATCTTTATGAAGAACAAAAGCCTAACTCCAATAAAACTAAAACCTAGCCTACTTATTTGAGCACTGCGGGTAACCTCAGGCGCCTCGGCTCCGCGGGGTCACGCCTTGGGAGCCGGCGCGCTCCCACACAACAATAGCTTTGCGGTTCACACCCGCTCCACAAACGTCTGTGTGTGATGCATTAGTTCCGGGTTCTTATCATTATCAGCTCACAGCCAGCACGGAACCAAGTCAGCGTCTTGACGATAACGAATGCAGAAAATCCTATAAAAATGTACCTGTAATACAAATAGGTACCTAATCGAAAGACGATTGTAGCGCCGTCTTCAAGACAGAATGGATTGATTTTCAGAGGAGATGCCTATAGTTAATGCTTTTCTCCATGCTAAGTTCTGCGGCAATATTTTGATTAAGTGTTTGTAAAATAGCAACAAACTGTTCTACTATACATAAGGTTGAATATAAAATTTGATTCTGCAGTTAAAAGTGTTCTATAAATACACTCCACAAAGAGCAACGAAACCTTGTCGAATTTTTAATAACTTAACTAATCCGTTTTGATTGCTCTCCAGTTTTAGTATCTCGCTTTATATGGCCACTGATCACTAAGTACCTAATTGATTTTGTTATATGTCAAAGCATCATAAAATCCTCCACGCAAAAGCCTCGTAAGATCACAGAGAGGATCTTCCGGCGGACGCAGCTTGCGTGCCATCCGCTAGGAGCAAGTGGCGTGCACGCAAAAACACTCGAATCCATCGTTTTCTTAAAGTGCCAACGCTAATGACCAGAACGGATATACCGTTTACTTGCAAACTCAATTAACGTAATATTTGTCTGCTTAATCTCCGACATAACTTTTTAATTTAGTGGCAGACTGCTCCTTTCGAACGGCGGCGTCCTTCTGTCTCTTCGTCGTTTGCTAGTACTAAGTGACTTTTTCTCATTTTTGTTTTTTTTCTGGCTGATTCAGTGAAAAATATATACCTACTGGCAGATCTGATAGCACAGACAGTACTTTAATTATGATGTGCTAGGAGTCGAACGTACTCGTAACATTACGATTAAGCAATACATTTTGTAATGGTATCGCAACAGCCTTTTAAAATGGCATTGGTTCCAACAGCCATCTTTCCTGAAACTTTAATTGTTTCTAGACAGCCTTTAAATACTTTCAATCTCCGTCTACCAACTAATCTGCGTTGGATTTCAAAGAGGTCATCTAAACGCGTGCGGTCTCTACTACTTCTTCTATTTCCGCTACAACAAATACGCTTGATTGCTGCAATCAATTACTGCCAAGATTTCCACCACTAGGAATTTTCAGTATTGATATTGTCAAGAAAAGTAGGGTCTCAATATTGACACTGAAGACTTCGGAGCTAATCATGGTAATCAAAGTGGAGAAGATTGTGAATGTTAATCACAAACTTTGATCTTTACTAGCGCCTCGTTGAACCTTTATCGAAGTATTTTAGTAGACGTAGTTTTTTCTTTAGTATTCATAGTTTTTATTACTTCCATTAGTTCAAGGTTCTTTAACTCGTGTTTCAGATTGATACTCCCAATTAGATTTGATTCCATCGCTTCCGGATCGGACTGATATTGTTAGTAATTAAAGCTATGTTCTTTTGGTCTACATAAATTATTTTCACTTAAACCAAATCAACGATTTATCACGTAAACAAAATAAAACAATGTTTGGAAACCCTATGTGAACGTACCTGTCTAAAGCTCATATGCCACACTATTGTGTTTATAACACTTTATCGCAGTTAGTAGATGTGCTCGATAAAGCGAAATTGATGGGCAGCGAAAATTCTAACGTTCCGCGGAATGTTAGTTCATTGCGCAGTTTTACATTTGTGAGACATAGCGGTCATAGGTAATCAAAAGTATATACTTGTAATATAAACTTGAGTACCTACCTGTTTGATTTTTAATTGATACTGGATAAGTTACTCAAGTAACGGGATTCTTTGGAACTAAAAAAGATTCATCCCAGTGTTTCGCAAAACTAAAGCAACTTACTAAAATTACACTTAACTCAGTTTCAAATTGTGGTTGAAGTCCGCTAGCGTTTCTAACCAAACTATTACGAAAAGTGTTAAAACAAGACAGCTCAAACATCAGCCATCATCTCCCGGGTCACGGCGTATTTGTGACCCGCGGTCTCGTATTCGTGCCGTACCGGTTTTGCCTCGCCTTAGCTCAGCCGTAACCAGTTACAACCTTATATTGCCTCGCTTTTAAACCTCTTTTAACTTATCAGTCAAAACTTTCTTCACGAGGGCCAGTTATGGCCAACGTTTTTTTAAACAGAATCAATAAAACACATTTCCGGTACCAATTTGCGTGGATTTAACTGTTAATTCGATTTGCATATTTTTGCGATTTTTTCAATGCTTTGTTCGCTCAGAACTGGTTATGCTTAAGTCAACTGAAAATAAACTTGATAAAACCAGCTAAACATCATCGTACCAACTGATCTGAGCATGGAAATGTCTCTTTTTACAGCATTTTTACTGATGTGTCCGAGGACCGTATTAAAAAAAGATAATCTACTTAGCTACTTAAATACGAAGCAAAAACCCATACCTTGTAAGTAATTGTTTGCATTAAACGTGTAAGTATTATCTTGAATGTTAATAAATTGTTTTCGGACTGGCACGCATTTGGACTTCTTAGCAAAATTAGGTACTTACTTAAATTCTCATCAATTTTCCTAATACATAGTATCAAATTAAGTAAATTAAGTAATTAAGGTGGCGGCAATGCTTGATAAATTGTTAACTTACTGTGACCAATATCACTATTGCAGTTAAATAGGTATGTTAAATACTTATTCATTAATCCTACACCATGTCCAGACGATTACCCGAGTTGTTCCTTGGAACCTGGACCTCGAAGAGCTCTGGTCATCTTCTCTAACAAATTGCCCTAAGTACACTGTACTTGGCAAAAATGACTGACCCTCGTTCCTTTTGTCCCCAGGAGCTATTCGCGCAGCTGCAATGGTCGGCGGAGCGCGCGCCGGCGGCGGACAGCCTGCGCCGCGCGCTCGGCGGCGGCGGCGCGCGCTTCCAGCTGGGCTGCATGGCTGATGCCAGCGAGTGCTTCGAGCATCTCTTGCTCAGGTGAGCTCAACAGGATCTTAGTGACAAGCCAGCCTAAACGCTCAAGACCGACTGCGCGAGTTGAACGGCAAACGGTTTGTGGGAAAGACTCCAGTTGAGAGATCTCTCTCCAGGCTGGATGTTATGCCCGCGGACGGAAGTCCACAGAGAGAATTGGAAGTTGTATTTATGGAACCGGTCATCGGAACTTCGTTAGCGCGATGTAGGATCTTTTAGTTCGGCTCTTCGACTAACGTGGCGCTGGGGCGCTACAGGTTCTTCAACTACGAATTTTGACCGAGTAGATTTATGTCCAACAGTGGACGTTCTAAACTAAACTAAAGGAGTATTTCTTTCTGACACTCCTTTATCCTGAAACCAGATAGATTGATAACAAAACTGATGATTTTTTTGTACCCAAATATCACTCACTAGGGCGACTACAAAATACCTCAATTTCTAATCGTACCTTTATTACATTACCAATAAATAAATGGTATTTTATCGAACTTACAACTATTGCTGAAAGCGGTCTGAAAACTTAAATTACGGATATCATTTCCTTGTTTTGTGAGCACTGCCTTCAACCACTTCAACTACAGGCATGATGCTTTCTTACGTGCAATCTTTCTTACAAATAAAATGTGTTACTCCAGAGTGCACGCGCACGTGGCGGCGGGCGCGGACCGGCGCGACGACGACGCGTGCCGCGCGCCGCACTGCGTGCCGCACCGCAAGTTCGCCATGATGCTGGTGGAGCAGAGCGTCTGCGGCGCCTGCCAGGCCACCTCCGAGCCCCTGCCCTTCACGCAGGTAAAATACAGGGTGTGGCCTGTAACAGGGGCGATAAATTAAACCGCT